>JTDE01000587.1:159470-184914 GCA_014338405.1 Paragonimus skrjabini miyazakii
ACGGTGAGTTAAAACAAACTATTCATAGTACGTTAACATTTTCGTCTCAGAAACTGATGATTTTTAACTTATTGAACGATACCACGGAGATATTTACAGATATTCACGGATCTCTCATAAATTCGCAGTTTTACGACATATTTTACTCCCTACGGATAATTTTCAGCGCCACATCGCTCACGCGCTCAGTCCACTTAATATGGGCCAATTGGCGGAGACAGCGTTGGTCAAACACAGCAAGCCTGTTTTTGAAAATTAGTGATGAGCTACCGTAGTGGTGTGACAGCTGATTAATAATAGAATGACAAGTATTTAGCATACCTCTCTTAGGTGATTGGTACAGTGAACAGAGTGTACATATCGCGTGAGTGTATGCAGCTGTTTTTAGTTACTGAAATCAAGCCAAAGCCAACACTTCTAATATTTTTGTTTTCAACAATATTTTAAAGCATGCCACATTACTTGTCAGTAATACAATTCCAAAACTCAACTGTAGTGCTCCTGAACTCCATGCTGACGATATAAGTAATCCCACAGGTGAATTCCCTGTAACGTGGTGGGGCTGGTGGGTAACCAAATTCTATCGTGAGGTTTATGGGCTCTTGGGGTAGCTTCGTAGTTCAGCTGGTAAAGCACGTACCGTGTGAAGGTATGAGGTTTCCGCGACTGACAAGATTACAGTCGAAGCCCGGACTTTTCCTGATTTTGTTCCAACTAATTTTAGTTTCCACCAATATATTCAGTGATGTTTTACTCTAACTTACCGATGAGAATTAGGATTTTCCGTATTTTTTTGGACGAGTGAATTTTCAAGTAACTACGATATTTGGATGGGTGTGTTAAAAGTAGAAACACTGGTTTCTCAACGGGAATTATGGAATTGAATAGGGACAAAGCAAGAATCACGTTTAAACTAACTAACATTTAATTGCGATCAGTTTTCTCCAACTTTTTTACACACCGGATGATAATGATTTCCATCTCTCAGAAAAAAACAATGAAATGCTGTCATGTTGAGACGACCCCACAATTCCAGTTATGGTTATGCAATCCAATCCTGGAGAGCCGTACCTTGTAACATCTGTGAGAGGCAAGTGCATAACTTTTACCCTAGAACAGCTGATTCCTCGGCTAATTACCCTAGAGCGGGCAAGCTTTCAAATGTCTCTTCTACTTGCTGCCACTGTTTCTCTTGTTGTAAGGCAGATGTAAACACTCTTGACGTCAAACTTACTAATATTTTTATAACGTGTTGATTTTTTCTGTACTAATTGGACTAAGTAATTGGTTCGCCGTGCAGCATCTCTTTTTGGATTTTGATAAATGTGAACAACAACATAATTAAATATATCCTAGCATAGAGCCGAGTTTATTTGATTGGATGTACCATTTCTGACTTTGTTTAACCTTGACTGATGAGTTATCGTGTCCTGATATTTCCTCCCTCTGCAGTTAGGCGTGGCCCAACACAAACTCTGCAGTCATTGTTGCTAAAGCCATAAGTCGTTTCTTAAAACCCGAGTTCCTACCACAACTACATGCAGCATATTCAAAATGACTTAAGTCTGCTGAATACTGATATTTCTTCTCAAAGTTGGATCCGATTGCTTTGCATGCATAAAAACAGTTCAATCTTATCTCAGAAGGAACAGATGACAACAGAAGTATGCTATCTTCATGATATCCTCAAGGCTTGAGCAAAGCATTTCTCTTGAGAAAATGACTAATCTTTCTAGATAGCACGCAGTAATTTAAAAGTATTCGCTTTGTCTCGAAGCATTTATTTATCGACTAACTAAGTCTTACCGTAACTTGTAAATTTGTGAGGCACTTTTGCTAGGATATGAAGGGTGTAAGCCAGTATAACGGCATTCTCAAATTCCAATTCGTTCATCGACGGAGTGATACGAAGTTCCTTGCTCATCCAAAATGTTTTGATACTTTCTTCTCGTTACCGTTATCTCAGGCCCCCTCCTAACACTCTAAATGTGATACTCGAAAAGAAGCCCATAACGGTAACATCGAGTCGTAACCACAGTTTGTCCAGGATAAGGCTGGTCTTCTTGATGTGTTCACTTTGCTCACTTGACGATGCTCGTGATGGTTGAATCATGTGGGCTGAACGGAAGACAATCGAATCTACAAGGGCATGCTGACCAGTGGGTATAACCACAACGTTAGACAATCCTTGATGCACATAGATTTCTGCAAACGCAATATGAAGAGCAGTGGTATGAATGGTACATCCTAGAAAGCAGTGGTGGCAACTAACAGCAAGTGAAAAATGAAGTTTATAGCAGGTGGGCTAATAAGTAATCAGCAAAACAATCTTATGTTGCCCTAGTAAGTAGTGCACAGATTTCGAAGATCAATAACAGTGCAAGCTACAGCCAATGTTGTAGGCACCCGTCTGGGATGCAATACAATGCACTTTTTTCAGCAGCCGATTGTACATCTAGTGCATGAGTTGTGAGGCCATCTAAAATATGCAATGATTTAGTGTTTTCTTAGATAGATGTTATGGTGTCATCGAATACAGCACTATGGTGTTCGGGTTTACAAAGCAACTGAGACCAATTAGTCTGCTTATTCGTAATCATGGAAGCGACATCTGTTCGAATGAATGATCCGGTCTGTACATATATTCGGTAATGTTGAAAGATATGCAGTGTTGTTAATTCCATAATGCATTGCACTCGTAACACATCTTATTCTGGTGACAGTGTACACAGCTCCAAACGAGATTTGTAGAACGCAGCGTTTTATTACCATTTTGTCTGATTAGTCATATTGCTACGAATTGTGTTTTAAAAAGTTTTAGAGGCCTCGCCTTGTAGATTTTACTCCCGAAGTTGTTTCCGATCTCTTATAAACTGGTCCTCTGTTCGTGAATGTGTTCCTACTCATTCATTATCAGCATACCCATTCTATTTTGGTTAATGATTACATCGACCAAGACTATGGTCGTTTGGCAAATAATTTGCTCCCCTTTTCAGAATCTTGAATGTCTGCGGTCTTCTACCCATTCTTTTCTTCAGTTTTGTTGGTGTATTAAGTGATGAATCGTTTACCTGTTCTTTTCGTAGTCCAGCCTTGAATTCTGTCTTTCATCCTTATCCCCTCTGGAATGTAGTAACATACACTCAGTTCAGATGTCATTGCAGTCTCTTCTTCTGTGTTTATTTTTCGAGAGATCAGGATTTCCTTTTCCTGCTAGCCATTCAGTTGGTTAGCCAGCATTGGCCGGCTGAACACAAAGGTCTCACTCACACACCTACTGGTCTTACTCCTTCGGGTTTACACTGGATATGTGGTGTGTGAGTGGAGCCGCTAATGCCGAGGCGCAAGACAGTTGGGGTGATGGTTTGAAGCTTAGGTATCCTTTGGCTTCAGTCACTGTGATGGGCTAACCCGTTTCGGATGCCGCCAACCAACTCACTCATTCTCAGCAATACTCACCGGTATTTTCTTATGGTTTCTTAACCAGATTCCTAATTCTACCCTGGTATTCCTTGTATTGATGTTCCAACCCCAGTGAATTTATTGGTTTTGTCATAATATCTATATATACCGCAATCGTGTATCCCGTTTTATACTGACTTTTTATAATCCTCACACATTTTACCAACTATAAATCAGGTTATAAATATTTTTGTTCTCACATGTGCCCTTATTCATTTTGCGTTATCCGTCACTTGGCACAATCACTAATTCAACCTGACCATTTTACACAGTGGTTTACCATAGAGTAAATCCAGCAGTTCGTTCTTTTTAGTTTTCTGATGACGTCTTTATCTAAATGTTAGCTGTCTGTCTTCTAGGGTGTATAAACAGCAGTCTCCTGATTTAGCTGACTTCGAGTTGAGCATAATACGTTTTGAAAACATTGGTCCTTAGTGGAACAAACAAAATGAGTCAACAACATTATAAAGTCATTTACAATGACTCACAATAATTGTACACAATAGATTCCACCATACTAGATCCGATGTAGGTTGGGCAAAGTTTCCCCTTGAATGACGGGGATGTTCCAGTGAATACGGTACCTCTATTATGCTACGAAAGATGTCGCTACGATGTGACCATGATAAAAACGATCACGTGAAAGGCACACCATGCGAGGACAAAGTGTGTATTGATTCAAACAACTGACAGGTAGTTTACATGTGTAACGAAGATAACAGGCGTGTAAATAGTGTGCACTGAGAGACTAAATTGTGACAGATTCTACAGATTTTTTAGTCTAGCCCATCCGTCGGAATAGAACACAAATGTAGCTTGAACCACATATGTTTTGTGTGTTTCATTCGTGTGACTAATGAGATTAAATTAGATGTAAACTTCATTCAGTATGCTTCTTCTCTCCTTTTTAAAGAACTGAACTTTGATTGGTACTGGCACTCGTTGTTGTTCATTAACAGACCCAAATTACTCACTGCGGATTTCCCATTCGGCAACCTTCGATGGGGTCCCTGTTCACTAGATTATTGGTCCTATATTAGTTCCCTGTTCGGGGCTTATTAGGATATCAAGTTTAGCTTAGATACGTTTCAGTTGTTCAACTGTGTCTATCCAACCAATGGACATTGTCCAAACCGTATCAGTTGAGGTTTTTCATTCGCCAAAATAATGACAGTATCTGAAATGTAAATCCTATTCGAATGTGTTTGGTTGTCTCAACTTACAACAGTAATTCGTTTTCCTTTTCTCCTTGCCAGAATTCACCTGCTACTTGTATCGAGGGTGAAATTATAGCCCGATTTGTGGAGCACGGAGCACCGACCAACTATCTGCGTTTACGGAATGTAAACGGTTGTGGCCGTTCTGTGGAGTTTGCAGGCGGACATGGACGATATGTGGAAAAGTTGACCACTGTGTTAAGCTACAACGGTGAATTTGGTTATCGACGCAACACACCCTGGTTAAGACAAAAACCGTCAACGTTTGGAATGGTTACCGATCTTCCATTATACTGACAGTTGAGATAGCTTGCAACAGTGTACACGAGGTTTCTTTCCTTCGCAGCGATATTGATTTTGCGTGATGTGCCAGTGTCCTGCTATTCTTACACCTTGACGAAGCAACATGAAACAAGTACACATCAACTTATTCCGGATAGAAATGCTTAAGACGAGTATCTCTTTAGAGTAAAATTGATTTTCTACACTGTACACATTGCTATATAACGATAAAATTACATTTATTCGCGCTGAGAGTTTACACAACAAGATTTCACGGTAACATCGATTTTGCACGATCAACCTTCATGAATAATACAACGTTTTAACAGTTTTCTTCAAGAAGCATACTGTGATCGACTAGGAATTGGCTTGCTCAAGAGCATTTCGGTCATTTTGAATCTCTTTTCATGACGTCCATTGCAAACTGAAATTGTAGATTTATTGTCCGTTGATATCAAAAGGAAGGTATATTTATCTTACTATGCAGGCGTTCTAAAATTATTCTTCCGTGGAAGCCTTGCACAACACACAATTTCCATATACTCGTACGTTGAGTGTGATGATGCAACCCTGTCCCAGCATCCAGTCATAAGTGTATGTGTCATGTTTTCCCAAGGGAAGCAGGTCTCATTACGTATAATTCGACCGATGTAGTTGTAGAACTAATGACCAGTGTTGCTTGCTCATCTCAGTTATTAGTTTACAAGGGAGTGTGACTAACAGCCTATCCGGTGTTTTGAATTACCTGAGATTGTCATGAGATCAGTGGTGTTACGTCTAATCTGCTTGCGCCAGTTTCTCAGAACTCGTGTTCTACCTTGCGAAAAATTAAATTCTATTATAACCCTGTGTTCTGAAGAACATAGAACTCCAACCATGGTGTTCTTTTTAAAAACAAAGAGGTCGATTTGTTTAAGCAAACTGGGGACTGTCTGTCAAACGTGTATAACGTCCAAGGGATACGAGAGAGAGCGCACCTTTCAGCTATTTAACAAAACAGCTGAAAGATATAAGTCAGAAATTGGAATCTCACTCACCTCATTGTTTATGAAGTAATGGTATTCAACTGTTAGCAAAATTAAAAGCTGAGTCGATTTGGTTGACATTAATCACAGTTCAGCTCATGGATGCCTGTTTGTCACATTAAACGGTTGGAAACTACTCGTGGATAACTGCTAACCTATTCAACTACACAGTCCGACCGTGACAAGGATATTCGTTACTGACGGACCTTAAGGATCGAAACGAGTACAATGCTTTTCTCATAAGAGACCCACTAGAAAGTTTGTGGGAATGCAGAAGATATAGTCAAATGTGAGTAGTTTTCCGTTTAAATTCACTAAATCACACACTACTCGTCAATGATCCAAAACATTGTTCGGCAAATAAGATGCAATCAAAAATTTCCAGCTGACTCAGCAGTTCTAATCACAGGGTTGTTGATTGGAATTAACAGGTGGTAACTGTGTCCTTTAGGTAAACTATCGAATATCCTGAGCATTACTCACCATCAGGAGTGGTTAACAATCCATACATAACAACTCCATCGTGTCTATGTTGAGGCCAATGGCGCAATGATCAGCAGGATCGCCTGTTGAAAGCATGGCCGAAGGTTGCGTCCGTAACGTGATAAGACGATATGCAACGAATAAGCTTTGACAGGAAAAAAACTTGATTGCAGCGCTTCTTTTTAAAACGGGCTGATTGCAACAGAAATAGTAAAATGTGAGCAGTTCATTTTTTGAGCCAGTATGTGAAATGTGATTGTGAATTATGTCCTCGTTTTGAATTAATGATGATTATGCTCATCTTGATTGATCTTGTAAATTAAGATTGTTAACTTGACTCATGCAAAACGTTATTCTCATTCAAGTGAGAAACACTGGGAATGATATAATTCTACATCCCAGATTGAATGTCAGATTATTTCGGGCTATAGGCTCAAAAGTAGACATAAGAGGGAGAGAAAGCAACTTAAATATTCGTTTCAATCCTCGTGTTGGTTGGAAACTTCATTGTGTCGTTACACTATGTATATAACCACAAGTAACAACCAGGCAGAGGTGGACTGAAAGAAAGTGAAGAAAGCCAAATGTTATGCTACCTTAGTAACATTAATGAATAAGCCTTATTATGATGCGTATGTCTATTTTGCGATTTGTGTGAATGGGTTAAGAGATGGTTGACAAACGTGTATTGTTCATACCAGTGTGTATGACGAACAGAATTTCAAAGCTTCCTTCCTAGTCATTCACAATCGTACAGTCGAATAAGTAATTCCAATATGAATACGTCCCAGCTGTGATGGTATTCTGTTACCATGACAGCCTGTTCAGTCCATGTCCAGATCTTAAATAACTACTCCTATGGCGTTCATCCAAGTCACGTCAAGAACTTGTCGCTTATATCAGAATAGGTAAGATTTTAACCAGTGATGTCCACTATTGGTAAAGAAAAACGAAACAATATGACTTACAGTGAATTAAATCAAATTACCATATGAAGACCATGATCGATGACATATACTCAAAGAGGCATAAAGGTTCGCATCGTTATACATCCAGTTACGTAGTGAGCTCGGGACAAATAAGTTTGGAAGTAACTGACATCTCAGCTAGGTAGTCGACCGTTGAAGAATTCTACTCTTGAGATAAAGAGTATAGATGCCTATATGGAGGTGCCATTGCAGAACTGCATAATGACTGGACTGGAAATATGAATACTAATCCTGGGAAGTTCGTCATCCAACTTAGACAAATCAGGTATGTGTATTGAAACGATGAGGTCTTTTTCTAGAAGAACACGGAGAACTGTAGGAGAATGGCGTAACGGATATAGAAGTGTGGAGGCTTTAGTGAATGGTTACGTGAAGTGACGAGGTACGGAAATGGTTTCGAACGAACCACAGTTTTCCAGCTTCGTAGAAAATGCCAAAAGTTATTTCGTGCTCTACCATATTTTTTGAAACACGCTTTATAACCTCAAAGCGTGGTGTTGGATGAAGAATTTATGGAGGTTGATTGATTTGTGTACCTGCAAAATTGCACCACCTGTTGCAGATGTGCTGGATATGAAATTAAAAAACTCGTATCTCTAAGACTAGTGCGGTAGTTACCTATCGAAAACATCTCTGGCGATAGAGAGGGATCGCTCTGAAACCTAAAGGTCACGTGTTTGTGATGGTTTTGCTAATTTATCGCCGCGAAACTTGACAGCCCTCAACTATTTCAGCGTCAATGTCTACGTTTTCTCGTTCACATCAGGATGCACTATTAGCTAAACAAGGAAATGGTTAACAAGCAGATATTTGGCAATGAGTGCCACCTGAGATTTCTGTTCGTTGTTTAGATTTTCACATAACTGGAGAGTTTGGTCTTACACTGAATTCAGCTAACTCAACGAGCACCCATTGCCGATGTTGCAGCTGATTGACGTAGGGTGCGAAGTGGGTAAATTATGGTCTGGCGTAGAGAAGTTTTGTTATTTACCAAGGTTCGCCAGAGTCAGCGGCTGAGTTGTTTGCTTGCAAGATGTAAGCTTCTGATTTTGATCGTTTTGAGTGCAATCAGTTGCTTCTAATAGTCTGACCACTCCCCTACTGTTTATCTTACTCGTGGGTTGATCATGCTCCTTTGTTCACGATAATATAGCAGTCAAGCACTCATGTGTTGATGTCTTTGTTATTCATAATGACAAAAACAAGTCCGTTGACCCTGTCTGGAGTGTAGAGAGGTTCGTGTTTGAGAATGCGGTCCCCTCTCAAGTGACTCTAATGTACTGGTACCTAATCTACTGACATATACCTCTGTGGATGTGAAATTTTCTGTCTGTTACCCTTTTTGTGGTCTTTCTTTGCACATATCCAAGATGTACCACATGTCATATTGAAGTGTGTGGGTTATTGAACTTAAACCTAAGGAGAAAGCTTCATTTCTGGAATCATAATTGTGTTCATAACTGCGATTTAAACCTAGTTGCTTGAGTTGCAAACAGGCTGGACATTTTGACACTAAAGCCATTAGTCTCGTTTGGTGTATGCAAGTTGATACGTGCGCATGCTTTTCTATTATTTCACGCGGCTCTGTAAAAACGATCCATTGGTTAAAACATTTCGATTCGTACTGAAGAGATATCTTGCTGTTTGAATAATATATAGTTCACTGGATGAGTCTATCGTTGGCGCGAAACATCACTAACGGTCTGCCAAGCTCTGGTAACTAAGACCAAAATGACATATAAAACAGTTGGTTTCCTTCAGCACCTTGAGAGGTCAGAACACAGTGAAAAGCGGTGGTAGCAGGTATTTCGTATCGACTCATCAGTACCAAATGTAGAGTGCTCTGAATCAGTTTTCTTATCAGATCACTATGGGGATAGCTGGTAGTCAGTCGGTGTGTTTAGAAATATCCAAAATTCTAACGGAGGGTCAAGTTCACGGATATTTACTTCTGAACACACAAGGCTAGCTACAGTCGCTCGATTGCGACCGCATCAGCAAGCAGTAAACATCTTGCATCAGAATGACGTTATGGTGTACTGAATGCACATATAGGGTTGATACCGATACATTCAATCAAATGCTCATTCACTCTGGAGATCAGGCATCTCTCTTTTTTGTCTGTACAAATTTCTTTTTGGAAACAGGTCATAACCGAGCGATTGATACTGGTCCTGAATGTTCGAAAAGAGGTATTCGTGAACTTGACCCTGTCCTGGAATTAGGCACCTTTCCAAACCCATCGACTGATAGTCTACCACCCTGATAACCGTTTGATATAAAAATTAATCCGTGGTATTCTAAGTTTCAATACAGAATGCCTGCATCTATCTCCACTGTGTTTTAACTGCACTGTATAAACAAGATTAATAGCTATACACTCAGGATGAACCCTGGAAGGACGCCTATCTCGGTTAGAGGCATGTCAGATAACCGCTCATTTACCTTGACTTTGAAAATAGGTCCAGATTGATGACCCTTTGGTCAGTCGACCATAGACTCGCTGAAACAGGTGCTACGTTTTTACTTGGCAGAGTGGAGTATTCAACTTTTTCAAAATGTTCGAACACGTGAGGATGGATTTCCACAATAGACACTCTTTTCTATACGATCATAGCCCAGAAGTATTACTTGCGACGAATATTCCTTGCTTAGGCCCCGGAGGAGTCATTCAGCAAAATCTCAATTGCCCTAGAGACTGTTTGAAGCAAAGTTTCTGGTCATTAGTTTATTCATCTTTGATGGCGAATATTATCGTAAATTATTCAGTAAGTGGCTAATTAATGGGTAATGATTAAATGTACTGTTAATCATGCTTCTATTTTGATTGCATAGTTTTCAAATGGCTGGGAATATAAAACCAGGAATGGTTAATTTGTAAGCGACTGGCTTCATGATTCTTCTCCTCATTTATGGCACCAAGGTTTGAGATATTTCGTTTGAATTGACCTCATTTTCTTCCATATTTGCACTTGGTGTTTACCGTTTACTCGAAGTATTGCAGATAAGGTAGAAAGTACATTCTAGAACCTATACTACAGTAAGACTCGAACCAACTACAAAACCGTGACACCGAATTTGAGTAAAGCAGAAGTTATAATATATCAGACAAAACTTTATACAATTACGCATTATAATTACATCTATATTAACTGTATACTTCGTAAGGAAAAATGTTTCAAACCGTGTGAAGACGAATCCGAGCTTTCAGGAATCCCACGTTAAACAGGCACATGTAAACTCTTTTAACTGCGACCGTATGACATGAGTTTCTAATTCATTGTCTCCGAATTGCATTAACTCATGTGTTATATTCCCTTTGAGATCCAAGGGTCAACCGACCATATCACTGCGTGCTGCCCGAGAAGAACTGTGACTCTCATCAGTTATAGTACCAGTTCCGATGGGAACTCTGCCAGACAAATAATCATCGAAACAAGGTGTGTTAATTCCGATAGAAACGCGAGTATAAGAGTATATGTGCGATCATCTCTGCTTCATTTACTAGAAAAGTTGGTCGATACAAACTGAATACTACTACTGAAGTTTGACTAGAGATTTCGCATCCGAGTGGACTTGTTACTTGACCACTTTTGGAAACAAGCTTTCACTTTAGAAGTGAAACTGCGTTTTGTCGATACAAAATGTTATGAAGAAGAGGAGCGACTGCTATACTTTTTCAAAAGGAAATAGGTAACAAGCTCAACCATCTGAGAAAATTGCTGTCCAATGTGATATTTTACTCAAATTTCAAAATGGACGTCTGAAGCTGACAGCAGCTGATGTGTATTGTTTATTTTATTCCAGCTACTCGTGAGTAGGATGAGCAAACGGTGTGAAAACATTTTTCATGCCGACCCTTAATTAATAACCGAGTCATATCCGCAGAATACAGAATAGCCTCATGTAAATTCCTATCCAACCATAGACGTCTTCGCTGTCTTGATTTTCTGATAAGATTAGTACGGCTTGAGAAATTGGACAACTTTGTTGATTAACAAGCGAACACAGCGCCACATTACTCAATCCTATGTTGTAGCATTAAATGGCTAATACATTCAACACACCCTTGGTTGACACTAACCTTATGGATTGATTTGTACCGTTCGCAAGACTACCTTCTTGAGAGTAAGTGACCAGTACGTCTCTTCGCACAACTGACGCATCCTCAACCTACGTTATGATAACTTAATTAGCGCATATCTTTTGAACAAACTTGGTTGTCGATATGTTTGAAGTAAATAGAGAAACACGGATGCCAACGAAGTAGCAACAACAAAAATAGGTGAATTATGTCAGCGTAACCAGATTATTAAACAAACTTCTAAGTTTGCGGCAAATGTTTCGAGTAGTCCTCAGTCCTGCTGCAATTAGTGATTGATTTTTGTGATTACACCGTGATAAGTGTTTCAGAGAGTAACATGCGAAACTTAATGTATAGAATGTAGTGGCGGTTAAGTGACCGCACACACATTAAATGATAGTTCGACCCTTTCAGAAATTTAAGTAACTTATCATGGAATAGCATGTGAGGGCATTTATTTTTTACTATTATGTCAAACACAATGCATTCAGGTTATGTTTGAAAGCGAATTATCCACAGCATGGGTGATAATCAATATGCATTATCATTCCTCTCATCTTTAATGTATTGTCAGAAGCACCAGATTAATTCAGTGTTACTGACTCTCAAAGATGGCCCCGTATTATTGTGGCATTAGTGTGTCCAGTTAGCCTGAATGCAACATATGTTTACTTCAATCAACTTGTGTTCGATCGCCTTCCGAACAGGTGACATCCTCTTACGATCTACGTAAGAATGTTTGACTCTAGGTTAAGTGTCTATATGCTAACACTTACGAACAGAAAAAAGGTAGAATAAACCAACTGCTTGAATACATTCTTAACAGGTCTGCGGATTTAATCCAACTCGGAATTTATTCAGTAACAAATCGTTCTGTGAGAGATTAAATTCCGGAAACTCGTTTTTATACCTATGTGCATCTGTTTGTTGGCAGGTTTATTGAAATATTCACCTTACAAAATTCTAAATTAATTTATTCTACTTCCACTGATAAGTGCTAGGCCGTTTGTCTATAGACCGAGAACATACTCATGGTTGTTTTTTTTATTTTTGCAACCAGTCGCAGAAAGGATGGGGGGATTATCATTCGTTATGATTGACAACCAGAGCCAAGTGATTTCTAATCAGCAGCATTGTCCCTAAACTGGAAGGCGGTCTATTCCGGTGGCTCAGTCGCATCATTTATGTTAGTCGACAAATTCTCTGTAAACCTTACCTGGGCAGTTGCACATTACCTCTTCGAGACGGAAAAAACAATTTGGGTTCGATCAGCTCATCCTTTGTTCAAAACAGCACATTTTGTGCTCACTTTCTGGTAAAAAACGACTCGCTAAGTGAGATCTCATACGGTTTATCAGCAAGTGACAACAACCAGAAATGATGAACTGGTGATAAATGCAGCTTCTCTTCTGAGCCTTCGTACAACAACTGACGTATTTTAACTGCAAAATGTGTTTGAACAACTAATTTCTAGAAGCAGATTTTGAGAGAAAGAATAACAAGTGGAGCAGTCGATCTCCTCAAATAATGATCAACACACCATTCTATTTCAGTCGGTTTATATTATTTTTAGCAGTAATCTGTTTGCTGGTTAACCTGCCTGAGTTCAAACATTTTCTCTGAGAAAATGAGCCGTTTTAGCACGGCATCATAAGACAACACGACTGCAAACAGAACGTATCTCAACATAGCGGGATCAGTGGCGATTGTTACACTGGACTCTCTCGACATGACGAACGCATACCAAGTTCAAACAAGTTGTTCCTTATGGGCTGAGCGATATAATTACTTTGTTGTTTTGAAAACTTTATTATAAAAGCAAAGCTACCTTTTCCCGTCACAAATTTGAACAGAGAAGTCATAAACAGTTTTTTGCACAAGTCACAAGGAACCAGCGTCATCGATCGCCCGTCACCTGTTGACTTGTTGACCCCAATTGAACCCGGAGAAAGCGTCTCGGATACGTTACGCAACAAAAAATCGAAGGCTTCTCCGGTTCGCGGAGGCGGTGGCAATTAGCAAATGGAAGCCACCCCTCTGCGTACAGATAGACTTGTTCATCAGTACGAGATTGCCCTGGTAACATGTGTATGGACGTGTGTGAGTGTTTGTGTGGTTGTTGATTTTGTTGTTAAGCTTCACAATGCCCATTGAACTTCGCTATATAAACTCACAGACTGCAGTATGTACCTGATGAGATGCAGCGAAATGTGCTCGAGAGATACATTACGCAAAAAACTGTTTCCGACTTCCCTGTTCAACTTTATCGTAGACAAAATAAGTCCAGTTGGCGGCATCTCAGCACTCGATCGGAAACAAAGGTAAATGGATCCTTTCACAGTTTGTTTTTAATACCAATGGAAATGAACATAATTTGCAACCGTTCGAGGGAAAATCTTTGTAACTATGACCTAGTCAAATAAATGAAACTCTCAAACCATTCCAGTGTGTCAAACGAGATCATGTCCACCAGGACTTCTTGAGCAAATGTGCCGCAGCGCTAGGGAACCCACCAACTGGTACAACTGACCGATTGCTTAAGGGATAGACCACTCAGAGTTTGCATGGTCCTTGCCTTTCGATAACTAATGAAAGGAGTTCGAACGGATCGTGAACCGTTATCGGAATAGCTTTAGCCATTGAAAAATCTAAAGATATAAAGGAACGTCACATAGAATAACAGACAAAAAAAGATTTAGTGTTTAGTGAGTTGATTGAATGAACGGAACTGCCTGTGAATTTCTAAGACTCGAGTGTTCTGGCTCAATAAACAAGTGTCCAAATTTCAAAAAAGCTCAAATAAAACGTCAGCAGATAAAATCTTTTGTCATTTATTGTCCATACTACATAACAAATGTGCTTAAAAATGAATTCGTCGAAGGTGCAGGCAAACAGGTGCATGACAGATATACTCCAGAACAAGGTGGATGTGGAATAATTTGATAGTAAGAACAAATAGAAGAGTCCTCGGTTTCCGTGGGACCAGTTATTATTGCTTTACCTGAGCACGTGCCACGTTTTGTTACAGACTCGTCAACCAATAAGATTTTCTTATAGAAATGAGTCAAACCAAATGTGTCTAGACAAACTCAACTGATTGTGATGCGTACAGTAAACAGGAGAACAAACGTAGGAGAGTAACTCTCAATCGAAGGCAGCTTAGTGCCAATTCCTATAAGTGTTATCATTCATGACATGCGATTTGTTATGTCTAACCATGATAATTTTATCTATATGCTTGAGGAGTGTGATATGTCTAACTATAACCTCTGAACATTTTAACCAAATTTGAACAGAATGACAGTGAGTGTTAGTTTGTCAAAAATCTCGGACACTTTGCAGGTTGTAGTAACCGTTAGAAAATCTCGGAAGAGCGCGCAAAAGTAGTTCAAATAAGGGAAAGACCAGTTAGTACAATTTGGTTTTGATGTCTCTAATCACTTCAACATATGTGGTACTTAAATCCATTGTGTCAGTGAACATGTCTGACAGGTACTACGTGTCGATCTAAAGCTGCTGAACACTAGTTGAAGATGTGAGCATGATGATATTGCACAAGAGTCGAACAAGACCCGTTCACTCGTCAGATTCAATTTGTCAGCGCTCCGGCCAGTTTGAACTGGAGAAAGAATCAGATTGTTTGGCAGTTTTCGGTGCCACATCTTTTTATCTCAGACAGTAGCATTTAGCGCTTCGGTAGAAAGGCTTAGGTGAAGTCACTCGAATGTTTTCAGCACTAACCTTCGAAGACTTCACAAGAATTTGTCATTTTGCAAACGATCTACCACTGTACGAAAGTGCTGAAGATGATCGTGACCACTGATATAATATACCTCCAAATCAGCCACAGTAACAAATAATCCAACTGATTTGATAAACTTTAGCATTTCATGCCAGTCAACTAATTATTTATGAGTGCCAGACTGCCCTTGAAAATAAAATAGCCGACCTCGGAAAGTGAGAGCTGTAAGACAAATGCTACAGAGAATGATATAGCCAGAGAACAGTTTCTATGCAAACTTCTGTAAGTTATAAGTTCAGTCCTCCAACTTGTCAACAAAGACAAGCAGTGACATTTACGATCCCAAGGCATAGAGAACTGATCAACTTCCAAGTAGGAGTTTACGACTTTCAGTTCTCACCGGTGGTCCAATGCGACAGACATGTTAATATAAAAAGGTAAACCGGTCGATTACTGCAACCGGAGCTTTCTATCCACAGAATAAAACAATACGTTATTGGAATCGGAAAATATTACCTGAGGATTTCACCAACGAGTATTTTAACACATACTATTAAACAACCGCCAAATTCGTTTCTAACTACACACCTGTCTTCAATATTGACAGAAGATGAGTAACAGTACTAAAGACGTGTCATCTAATTCTTACCATTTCGGTACAACTATAAGTAAGCAACTTCAAGGCTTCCACAAATGATGTTGATCCTACTCAAAAATTGCGATGTTGTTTTGAACCATTAAGCAGAAAACATGATCTGTTTCGTATGTACCCCGTAGACAACATGTTCTAGAGAAAAGAAGTTTTAACAGAAGGCTATTTCTATCTTTTACTTGACATTCTGACTTCGTAGCTCAAGTTGTAAAGCATTTGCGACGTATGAACATCCTATTTCTTTTGTTGTTCTGAACGAGCCAAATTCTAGGGTTTTGCTTCAGTTAGGTATCTTCTTAATTATCAGATCTGCTAAACTACTTATTTCAAATACAGTGTTACTTAGGCAGTGTCCAAACTCTGCCAAAAAAGATCGTCCTTGCCAATCATAAAAAATAAGATATGAGGGAATGAGTGATGAGCGTAGTGGACGGACATAACAAGCACAGATCATTGATCCGTTTCATTTAAAACACTCCTTAAGTTTATTTATTCGTTGTTAAATCGTGATCGGTTTGCTCATTGATTTTACTGACTGAAGTCCGTTACTTTAACAAGTTAAGCTTTTTAACATAAATGAGTGAAGATAACTAGGAAGTTTATAAAAGGTCTAATCGGATCAGATTTTTACATTTACAAACCAGAATATCTGTGATTATCGAAGTTCTAGATACTGCGGTGTAAAAGTCTGTGTTTTCTTGTTCTCTGTCCGCTCAGACATTACATTATCAGTGTGTCAATTGATGCTCGTTTCTGTTCAATTTAGCTCCTTATAGGTTGTCCATCATATTTTGAGATAGAATAGGACTTTTCTTACCGTTTACTGGTTCTTGTGGTCAGTAGTTGTACGTACCAATGACTGGTGTACAACATTTATAAATTCTGGTATTGAGATGTTGACCAACTGATCGATCAAGTTGTTTATTTCAAACATGTACTACATGTATATTTAAGCTCACCCTGAATATAGTGAAGGAGTGCACACGTTTTACTTCACCTCTGATGGGTATAGGTAAAAGATCTTCATGAAATGTCTCTGTTGAGTATTCCTGAGGAATTTCAGCAACCTTATCCGAAATATCCGCCCATCTTGTACAGGTCAATTACAAGATACAAGCAGTCATAAAGTTACCAAACTCTACATCACAACCAAACGTTGTACTACTTCTCAACCAGTTGAGAAATTGCAGTATTTCTTTGTTTTAATATTGTATTTTACGAATGCATTTAACCTCTGCGGACTCCGCAGAATGCAATACCAGAAACACTGCCACCTGTCAAAAACCTCTCTGGTTCCTATACACTCACATTCTACTGACAAACCTAGTTAGGTAGATTTTTCGCTTTAATAAAAACCACCGTGTGTACACCGTGTGTGTTCTACGAACATAATCAATAAAACATTTGTACTTCCAAATTGTAAACAGAACGGATATGATGAAACATATTGTGCATTATGCTGATGCCCACTATTAAGTACTTCCTTGGTTAAGTCAAAAAGAATTAAAACCAGAGGAGTTATCGGTTTCACAACGTTTCGACCCTCTCAGAGAGCCTTTATCAAGCAGTCAGAGTTAATGTAAATTCTCTGATTTAGATCACTTGATGAAGGCTCTTCGAGAAGTTAGAAACGTTGCGAAACGGATAACTCTTCTGGTTTTAACTTGTTGTGGCGTAACCAAGGAATTATTTGATAATGATAAAAGATTCGCTTGTCCGTCGGTTTTCAAAAATACGTCTGTTTTGGTTCTTGTGTTTGCATTTTTGTCTATGTTCATTTGTAAAAACAGCCCATTTGTGCACGCGCCTATTGATTTTAATCCATCTGATATGGTCATTTGATGAGCAGGCTATGTTTATCCCTCTGTGATTGACAAGACTATAAGGATAGGCTGTGTAAATTGCTTTCCAATTTCAAATACTTTACTGTGTCCCCCTGTATACTTTTGCAATACAGCCCATACATCTTTAGATTAACCAAGCTGTGTTTCTGTGAGAGAACTGATTATCCAATGATAATTACATGGACCACACACGCGTCCGTTCCTTTTGACATCACGTCGCAGATTTGTATGACAGTTCCGGTTATCAGCGGTTCAACTGCGCTAAGCATACGTATGCCGGATGTTGGTTCAGAGCAGTGAATGAAATCGTTTGTGGGAAACAAACCGGTCAGTTTCCCACATCCCTGGCATTTATCAACCCTTTGTTAGGTTGGAAGACAACTCTATATTGATGACAATGAACAAAACTGCACTCTTACCCGGGAATGCATAAGGAAATTTCCCGGAGAGTTTCTGGTCAGTTGGTGTTCATTTAGTAGATTTCACTACAAGAAGAAGTAATCAGTAATGAATAACCTGAGAATTTCAAATTGATCAGCACTCATAGTCAACTGCGGCTTCCGCACTCAACTAAGGTTTTCAGCCACCTCCTTTGAAAAATGAGCATTATACTCGAGTTTTTCTGTTGCTACAGCTGGTCATTAATGAAAAATCTTGCCAAAGCCGGGATTAGAATTTAGGCTACGTTACGGTCAACCTTGTTGACCTACTGTCAACTAGTCTCACACTAGGCACTGACGAAATAATCTGTACCCCCTCATCGGTTTGTAGTGAGATGTGTATGTGAGTAGATTTTGGTACGTTTACGGTGGGTCGCATTGTTCATGTTAACTGGAACACGTGAAAAATTAGTCTCAAGTTTTTCTCTTCAGTTGACTCATCGGACCAGGATGGTAACGCAGGTCCCGATGAGTGTACAGCAATTGTGTGCTGCTTACCGCGCTCTAGTTAATATACATTGCTACTGAGCTGTGTTAAGTGTAAGACTCAAGTATGATACTTTTTTTACCGCCGTGAACTAGCACGAGACGTCTTTGGAACGTGGGACTATTGAGTTGAATATTAATCACCCCTTCAAACGACGAAGGCGGAATATAGGTGAGTATATGTCGACCAGTACCTCTGCCGACCGTTATACAGCGCACGATTCTAATCAATACTTCTGCACCAATGTCAGGTAATTAAGACATTCTTAAGCGCATCACAGAAGCACAGTACTGACTCAATGTTTTCATTGTCACAAATAAAATATTTTCACGGGTTCGAAGGCTAAAGTACAGCACCCGTAATTTGATAAACAACGCCGTTTCTCTATTCAGACTGTTCTGACTTAATTCTAACCAAAATGTATTGATCAAACCGAAGCTGATCCCTTTCTCAACCTATCACAGTGAGTTTACACTCATGGAACTTGTCCTTAGATTGAAGTCTTCAATATTGCTCTGTCATGGGTTTCATTCATGTGACGTACTTAATGTGTACCATCAGGGAACTTTTACCTGTTTCAACTATGCCAAGCGAAGATGTTCTTAATTTGGTGAAACCAATTTCCTATGTGGTCATAACGAATATACAATGTTGCAGTGGTCAGACTAAGCATATTACAACCGTTAATACAGCCTTTGAATACGTTTTGAAAACGTATTCAACCGATCAGCGTAGAGAATACATGATCACTGACCATATATTAGTCTAACGGAAACGATAAACATTGGCAGACTGCTTAAGTCAGACCACTGACAGAATTTTCAAAATGCTCATACATGTTCTTCTTCTCTACTGAGATAAAAACCCTTAATTATGCATGTGAACGCTCTTAGGTGTAACACTCAATGTAGACTTGGTTGAAAACTCCGGATACGATTGGTGTGTAAAAAGAAAAATGTAATACCGCTTCGATCAGATATCGGTGAAAACTTTCCCGAACTTCACAGTGATGTACTATGGAATTGTATCTTCATGGGGCAAACAAGACTGGAGATAAACCAGCCATTTTTACAGATCACATTTTCACTGAGAAATATACCAGCTTAATTTCGATAGGTTATAAAACGAATAAAAACTTTTGATCGCAGACTCTGCAAACACAAGCTGGCTGGGAATTGTGATTGGCTTATCGAACTGACAACAGTTAAACTATGAACGTTTATGGCGTACACGTGAACTGGTTAAATTTAGAAGTCAAAATTTGCTCTAGTGAACTTCACAAGTGATCATTATCACGCGGTTTTTGTGCGAAGTATCGTTGGTATATAGCCTTGAGAATTTCCCTTCAGTCTATCAAAGTTTATGATCTACAAACAGTATTACCATTGGCTGCAGGTTATATTTGTGACAGCATGACAAACCACATAAAATGAAAGAGTAACCCAGAGGTTAACTTAGAAATGTGGGTGTAAAGCTGGCTTTCATAAATGAGCACACTCATTCATTCTTTTATTTTTCAAAATGACGATACGCCGGATCAGAAGGTTCTGTGGTTCGAGCGTCGATATTAAACTATGTTAGAGCCACAGAAGTTTTTTAACATAACCCAGATTAAAGACATCATTAAGAAGGTCAAATGGAAAAAACATTGCTGAAGAAGACAACCAGAAGTGTTATGAATACAGATTTTTCATTGATTGTGGCACATTAAAACTTTCAATAACGTTTCTATCCAGCGATCTGAGTGATCAGAAAGGCCACAACAGGGAGGTCATGTCTAACTATCCCACACACATGAGCAACGACGGTCTTAATACTTCAAAACCACTTCGTTGCTTGAACACCACGCGTTATCAAACAACTGTCGATGACATCAGTAAACAATACCCGGTGCGGAAAACTGGCAGTTGACATCGTGATCCGTACATCTTGATGTGGTGACCAACTGATCGCGTACCTTGGGAATTCTGGATCCGTTTACAGTTGAATGAGTTCCCAGCGTAGACTTCGTAATGTTTAAATGACAGGAATTTTATAACTGCAGATGTACTTGACAATACCTCTAATATTTTTTTTTTGCTAGAAATTCCCAGGCAACGTCGACACCATTTTGACGGTTGATCATATTCTTCAACCTTTGAGGGAAATGACTACTGAACAGGGTTTCGTTTTCCTATTTCTGAAGTACTGTATATGGTTTAGATGCAGGTCACATTGCGGTTATTCGACTATTGCCGTTGACGGTTCAGTGTTAAACTGTCGAATATCTCACTTTAAAAAAGGTCGCGTCACATACCGCTATCTATAAAATCAATGGAATGTCAGAGTTTGATCTGCCGTTGCACGGAGAAAATGATTCATATAGCCTAAAATGTGTACCTCCACAACATACATAATTGAGGGCTGCATCCTTCTAGTCATTAAGCAGCTTCTTGAATCTCATGAAAGACAGCTCAAATAATATCGTTCATTTGTTCAGCCTGGCTTTGAGAATTGTAGGCTGTTGTCCAACTTGTTCAACACTAGTGGCAGATGGGAGAGGAAAGTCGGTTTTATGAGTTTCATGGTTGATCTTTTCATTATGCGGTTGCAATCAGTGCAATCTCGTTTGGATATGAAAACTGAAGAACGTCTCTTAAATTGTCGTAGTGGTTTACTATTGTCAGATTATTTAGATAAAGAATATGACATTATAAATCACAAGTTATTGAAACTGACGCACATCAAGACCACAGAACAACTAGAGATTGGTTCATTCGTTATTTGAACGACAAAATAGACAGTGTGTTGTAGCTGCAGAATCTACTTTGCTATATTAAAACTTATTGGAAGACCAGCTGTTACAAGTTGAACACCACTCATGTTTTACCTCAGCTACTGCATTCTTATCAACCCACTCGATATTGCTAATCCAGAAAATCACAGAAAAATGAGTGTCAAGTTGTACTAATGTTTGAGAGAGATCGTTTATATTTTTTAGTCATATTGTTAGTTCGTCAGAGTCGAACAAAATTAAACAGATGTTATCGATTAGCTTACATATTTTCGTTACATGTTATGAAATTCAACACATCGTATGTGACACCTGTTCGCTTTTGTCATTGTCTCATCGTTTGTGGGCTGGAAGAATTTTCATATTTCGAGTTTTTATTCTTAAACCAGATGGACAATAAATTGGTCCAAATGAAAGCTTGTTCAAGAAGGCAGCTTCAGAACCGAGGAAGTATGCAATGTACACCCCAGTTAATACTTTTGTTTGAAAAAACTCTTGAACAGTGTTTTTATCGTCAGTTGGGTAAGCCAGTAAACTAGATTGACCAGTTCCGTCGGCGTTCTTTTCGGTCGCACAAACGATCATGCTGTGTTCAAGTTCAAACTGGAAGTTTTGTACGTTGAGGGTTGCCGTCACATGCATTCTGTCACACAGTAAATACTGAAAGCAGTATGCCTGATAGATGTATAAACAAGAAGGGAAATGCTGGAAACTGCTTTTGGCCTACCGGTCCGCGTCATGCTAAAAAAAAATACAAGAAGTGGACATGCTCAGTACACAATTATTGCTTCTTCTTTTATGCCTCTCAAATAATGTTTAAATTATCACTGATATGTAGTTTGGCAGACGTAATAAATTAGAAGAGACAAAGTTGCGGAAAATCTGGATTTCGGGTAGATTCGAACCAGCTCCATTGCTCAGTTGATAGACTGTTTGCTGCGTTTTGGCATGTTGTTTCTTTCGCTGGTTCGAATCCAGATTTTCCGCAATAAGGCTTAAGTTGTCATCAGACTGTTAGAGTAGGAATCAATTTGGTTATCTCATCAGGTCAGTTATAGCCGGTTCTCAGCTACCTATTAATCTACTCGTAGTATTTAATATGACACCAGTAGTTTTCATTAGTATGAGTAAATGTATGGATTTAATGGTCAGTGTCGTTATGATGGGTGTCCAGTGTTGTTCGTAAATTAATGCTTACAATAACTACTTCTTAGCTGCCTGACCATCTCGTCAGATTACGAAGAGGGAGAGCTAATCATTGCACATATTTCATCAATCCTGCCCTATTGTGTGACAGCGGACCAATATTCGTTTATGGCGATCAACTGATCCAGAAAAATCAATTTTCGTTTGAAAAAGATGGAAATGGTCCAGGACGAAGTCAAATGGAAGGACGGATGCCTTAACTTCACAGTCTTTTTAAACTGACAGATAAGAATTCAAACGACGCGGTCACTCTAATTGTCACAATACGTAACCTACAACCGTCAGGTCCAGTCTTCATTTGTTCCCCAGACAGCAAAGATGTCTCAGATGAGTAAAAATGATCTAGACATACCCCGAAGGAAAATAAACTACCTATGAGCTCCTTTGGTAGAACAGAATCAAAAGCCTATTCATCATCTAAGTGGAGTTATGTGTTGATAGCTGAAGTTCCGAATGATATAGCCAGTTAGACTATCTTTTAGTAAACACCTCATTTATCCATACTGATCTACTTTGGTGTACTATAAAAGGGAATAAAGAATCCCCTATTTCATCATATCAGCTTGTGAAACAACGGAGTTCGTTTGATGAAACGAAAAGGCTGTCCAGTGGGTTACCAAGCCCAGTTATTGTGACCCACACTACCTGTTCGTCATCAGATGGTTACGAGCGGGCCCACTGTGTCCTTCAGTCGAAACTTCAAGGTCACTCATGGAGGTGCGATAAGCTTTTTAGTCGACTAATTGATCGGACTAGGGTTAAGTTTTACAAATTGCCCTGGGTTGTCAGTTAAGTATTTCCCGATAGCATTTGCGCTAAGCGATTGACAAGTTTTGGGATCATATGCTGTGCTGTGAATGACATATTAGGTCGCATTCAAACTTACCTGAGAACTATGCGGAAGGGCTGGTAGGTCTACTAGATATTAGTCAATTTGTCAAATTGATCAAGAAGCATCTGTTTTAATTAGAGAGGAAGCTTTCATCAAAGAAGTTTGACTGGAGCTTCAGTGGAGATCTACGGTATGTTCACGTTATTTTGGTCTTTATCAACCTTTCGTGGTTTATGTAACAAGATCAAATATATTTCTGAGCCCCCTGTTTTCTCAGCATGTACGGTAATTGCTGGCTAATATGATCTACTTTGATTATTCATTGGAACATGTAATCTAACAGTTTTATGTCATGTTGTGCTGTCAGGTGCATCTGCAGCTTTCGAAACGTTATTCTAACTCGTCTTCTGCATAACGCCGTCGTTGTTTGTCCTGGTGGAGCTACAATAAAACAACATCGATTTTGAACGGTCATTAATTTAGGTGGTATAAATGGTGAAAGGGCGCCACTGTTTTCATTTGAGAGGTTAAAACGAACCTAGTTTACTTATTCTATGAACTGCTGTGAAAGCTTCAAAGTACGCAAAAGTAGACGGTTCACATAAAAAGTTACGCAATCTTATGACGACGGGTTACACAGCACAAGACAGTACGTGTTCAGTTGTCAAATGGTACGGTCAGTTTCATAGTCAATTTCATTGTCCTTCAGAAATAATGGTTGCATTACGGGTGAAATGGACCTTAAGAGTTAGCAATCAGCCACTTACAACTGTTCGGTCGAGGATTTCAATTGAAGGGTATATCCTCAAATGAAATGAAATACTAGATGAGGTCATTCTCACTGCCATAGTTTAGTGTTAATATACTTCAAAGTTTTGACAATTCGGGGACTCTTAAGATTGCACTCCTTAGTTCTAAATGAACTTCCTCTGATCACTCTTAAGACAGAGTGAGTATTCCAGCTTGTTTAAAGATAGGATATTTTCCTCCGTAGCGAAAAATCTCATAGTCCACATGCACCCCGTTCTCGAAGACATAAATCTCAAAAAATTGTTTATAATATTGGTTTTCTATATCAACCTACAATGGGTATAGAAAATACTATCTGCTAATATTAACGCCCCTTTACTTACGTTTGATTCTTCATACAATTAACTCACAGCTCTCCTAGTTGTTCAACAGATCGGCTTGGATCAGTGAGTGGTTGTTGGAGAAGTATTCGTCTTTCATGATTCGCTGAGAAAGTTACCGGTAATATCGGAATGACTGGGTTTATCTAAAGCAACTCATTACATGAATTGGTGTATACGACTGAAGAAATTGAGTTCTGTCTTCCTTGATTAGGACCCAAACAGACTTCATTGAAGCGGACTCTTGAAATATCCAAGGTGATATCATAGTGGACACATAAGCACAACCTGAAGTGGATTTATGAAATCTTTCGATAAAACATTCAGTGCATTGCCATCATTCGTGACGGTTTATGTTCTCTGGCAACGATACCTGCTAAACACTATAAGTAAGGCGGACGACTTGTCTTTAACGATCTCAGATTTCTAGAGGCGTCCACTTGCATGAGCGAACCTGAGGTATAGACGGATTGCACATTCCCAAATACGATCAGGTATTCCTTAAACTGTATGAAAAGAACACGAAGTATTTGCTCAAGCAGATCCACGAACACATATTGTAGCGAAAAAGCGTCCAGTAAAGCCCAACTCGCTAGTTCACATACTTTGCGCGCGCCCGCATTTATGAGTCAGCATTCCAGTCCACAACACCCCCAGGTTTCCGTTCACGCGTCGTGTGCACTTTTACCCGGTTTAGGTGTGTGGTTGGCGCCTTCTGTCCGGGAGTTTTCCGCCTGCTATTCCTCGTCCGCTGATCCGATTTCCTTGAGCAATGGCTTATCCGGTCGCTCGTGCT
>JTDE01000587.1:185025-202930 GCA_014338405.1 Paragonimus skrjabini miyazakii
TGTTGGAATAATCACGCCTTCAATTTGGTCATCCAACCTATTTCGGCTGCCACTTCTCGCTTGTTGATCAGATCCGGTCGGGCGATGACTCATCCAGTCGCCCACGCCGTCCTCCATCCGCTCACCGTGGGTTTTTGAACGTACCTCCCCCTGTGTTGAGGTATTCCGCCGAGAGTTGGAATGCTCGCACTTCCTGCCTGACAATCCCCCACAATATCCAAAACAAAACAAATAAACAATAAATAGCTGTCACGCCCAACTGGTCCATCGAAAGGTTAGTTATTCATATTTTGTTGGTGCAGCGTTGAAATCACGTAACTGGGACAGATGGATCCATAATTTGAGTCAATACATGTGATAGAACTATGTGTGTCTCAAGACGAGAAGTATCGTCTATATGATGAAGGCGATCATCGCAAAGGTCAAGTTAGTTGACAATTCATGGATAGATGCACAGTCGGAACTGTTGTGGCTAAATGACGTTATTGGAGGGTTGAGCGTCAACTTGCGCCTAATCCAACGTACATCTGAAAAGAGAAGTCAGAAACAGCTTTTTGCGCAATGTATCTCAAAATCACATTCCGCTGCCCCGTTCCAAATACATACTGCAATTTACGGGTCTATAAAGCAAAGCATAATGGACATTATGAAGCGGTTCCACTCACACACCAAATATCCTGTGTAAAGCCGAAGGAATAAGACCAGTAGGTGTGTGAGTAGGGCTTTTGTGTCCAGCCGGCC
Organism: Paragonimus skrjabini miyazakii; assembly: GCA_014338405.1. NCBI lineage: Eukaryota > Metazoa > Platyhelminthes > Trematoda > Plagiorchiida > Troglotrematidae > Paragonimus > Paragonimus skrjabini miyazakii. The sequence goes on from JTDE01000587.1 coordinate 185,767, forward strand.
AATTCTGGTTAGCCAATTAATTGGTTGACACGAAAAGGAAACCCTTATCTCTCAGAAAATAAACAGAGAGAAAGAGACTGCAATGGCAAGATCTAAACTGAGGAGAAGGATTTGTAAAATGTAATGCAGGAAACATTTAAGTATACGAGTGCATTTTCGTGCATTCTAGAGAGAATGAAAGACAAAATTCAAGGTTGGACTATAAAAGGACAGGCAAACCATTCATTATGCAATACGCCAACAAAACTGAAGATTAGAATAGGTAGAAGACTGCGGACACCCAAGTTTCTGAAAAGGGGAGCGAAGTAATTACCAAACGACCATGGTCTTGGTCGATGCAATCATTAACAAAAACAGAATAGAATATACTGATATGATCTACCTCAGCCTAACGTACTCGTCTTCTCTTCATTGTTCGGTATCATGCCCGATTACCGAATACCCAAGATATGTCTTAGACATTGCAAATGAAAGCGGCTCAGATAGCGCATATTCCGCTGATACAATGTCCACCTTTCCTTACCGTACAGCAATATAGACAGCACCATTGAGCAGTAGACGAAGAGGTTAGTGCTCGGCTTCAAGCTGTGGTACTTCCAAACGCATCTTTCAAGATGTCCGATGTGCTAGCCTTTGCCACACAAGCGCAGAATCGTCGGATATTCAGAAGGTGCCCATCTGTCCGATACTGTACCTCAACGCCGTTCTCTTTAGAGTCCATGCACTGATACACGTGTATCAATACACATGGTTGGCGGCATCCGAAACGGATTAGCCTGTCGCAGTGACCAGAGCCAAATGACGCCTACGCTCTAAACCAGCACCCCAAGTGGCTTGCGCTGCACCACTTGCAGTTCCACTCACACACCACGTATCAGGTGTAAACCCGAAGGAATAAGACCAGTAGGTGTGTAAGTGAGGCCTCTGTGTCCAGCTGGTCAAAGCTGGTTAGCCAATTGAATGGCTAGCACGAAAAGGAAACCCTTATCTCTGGAGAAATAAACAGTGAGAGAGACTGCAATGACAAGATCTATACTAGGAAGAAAGATATGTGAACTGTAATGCAAGAGGCATTTCAGTATACGAGTGCATGTTAGTGCAGTCCAGAAAGCATACAGTTGATAAACAAAACTCAAAGTTGAACTACGAAAAGATCAGACAGACGATTCATCATTCAATACACTAACAAAGCCCAAGAAAAGAATAGGTAGAAGATCACAGACACTCACGTTTCTGAAAGGCGGAGTGGATTAGTTGCCAAACGACCGTGGTCTTGGTCGTTGCAATAATTAACAAAATAGAATGGATATATTGATATGACATACCTGGGTCTAACATACTCGTCGTCCCTTCGCCGACGGTGCATTATGAGTACGTTGGTGACCTATTAACCCGAATCGACCGGCGCATTCACGGCCGCACACATCACAACGCCATATAGTCATGTCACCACGACCTACGGCACCGATGGTTCCCTTGCGTACCGCGCGCTTTCGTTCTCGGCCGCGCAATAACTGCTCGTTGAACTCGCGGACGCCCGTACGAATTGTATTCCTCCAAGCAGTCCGGTTCAACGCTAAGTCTTCGCAACATCTAAAATCAATTTTACAACGTGAAGGACTTACCTGCACACCATCCTGGTGTCTCAGCGTCTGACCACCAGGACTTCGATTACCTAACCTCAGTTGTCCGTATAGCACCTGCATCGGGATACGGTCATCACCCATCCGACGGACGTGACCCAGCCAACGAAGCTGATTCAACATCAGCAAGGCTTCCATCCCGTTCATATCCGCTCGCCGCAGTACCTCAGTGTTCGGAACTATGTCCGACCACCGAATACCCAAGATGCGTCTTAAACATTGCAAATGAAAGTGGCTCAAATAGCGCACGTTCCGCTGATACAATGTCCACGTTTCACTGCCATACAACAGTATAGACAGGACCATTGAGTGATAGACAAGAACCTTAGTGTTTCGGTCCAGGCAGTGGTTCTTCCAAACACGTCTTTCAAGACGTCCGAAAGCAGTACTAGCCTTTGCCACACGAGCTCTCAACTCGCGGTCCACAGACAGCAGAAATCTGTGCAACTGCCGACAACATCTCCATTGATGCGAATTTGGGGTGAAGGTGCACAGACAGCACCTCCGCCCGGAGAAGGCTGAAAGAGAGAAAATGTCTCACTCATATCGAGGATCAGTCCAAATTTGGATGCCGCTGTCGTGAAAGCCTTGGCCAGTCGCTGTAGTTCGTCTTCTCTATGTGCAAACAGAGCGCTGTCATCTGCGAACAGAAGCATGTGTACCACTGAGGTATGTAACCGGGTTGGTGCGCCTAAAGATCGGATATTCAGAAGGCGATCATCCGTCCGCTACTCAACCTCAACACCGTCCTCTCCAGAGTCCTGTAAAGCAACTGTTAGCATGGCAGTCAAATATAAGCTAAATAGGGGTGGGGCCAGGACACTACCCTGCTTCACGCCAGTGACAATGTTAAAATCATCAGAGATAGATCCACACGATTGCACCTTCGCTCTCATGCCTACATGCAACAATCTAATCAAATTGACGAACTTACCTGGACATTCAAACTTATCAAGCATCGTCCACAGCGCTTTGCGGCTCACGGAATCGATCGCCTTGGTGAAGTCGACGAAGAGGGCATACAGGGGCTGGTTGCGTTCCCGGTACTTATCTTTGAGTTGTCGAGCAGCGAACACTAGGTCGATGGTATTCCGATTCGCCCGGAATCCGCATTGCTCCTCAGGAACATTGGCCTCTAAGACATCCGTATGTAGCCGGTTCAGAATGATTCTGGCGAGTACCTTACCTGCGTAGCTCAACAGACTTATACCCCGATAGCTGTTGGGGTATTAAAAAGACTTGCGTCCATGGATAAATAATTGGTCCTGACCAGCCTATGATCGGTGATACATTGAGCTTCGCGTTACACTCGCGTATTACGCGCTTCACAGATGTCGCGCTGCTGCCCAGTAGGTAATCAAGCAAACTGTGATGATCGCTTCCTAGTTGAGTCCACGTCGTGATGTCGCCCTCATCCAGTTGGATTCGGGTGTTTGTAATAGTTTGCTCGTGAGTAGCACACAACTGGATTAAATTATCACCGTTCACATAGACTGAACTAATGCCGTAGAGCCCGATGATCCCTGGCCAGGCTATCGAGCCTCACCAAACTCAAACGTTCAAGTCACCCAGAACAAACAGTCGGTCACTCAGCGGCACCGAACGGATTGTGGCGGATAGCGGATCATAGAACGGTTTCTCTACATCACCAGTGTGACACATAGTTGTACCATAGTTGTACCATAAACAGTGACAAATGTAGTACGTTCATATCAACTGACTTGCAGGATGGTGCAGTTTGCCTATCATCAAAACATCGATGTGGTCAGCAACTACGAAACATACCATGTTCCGTCTGCTGGGTAACCTAAGCAGTAGAAGTTGTACTCAGCATCTGCTTCCAGCAACTTACCTTGGTCCACGAACATTTTCTCACTCAAGGTTGCTACGTCGAATCCATAGCGACGCAGTCCCATCGCGATCAAAACGACGTGCCGTTCTTGCCGTCCTTTGGAGCTCCATATATCCAGCAGCGTGCGCACATTACATGTCCCACCGTAGAGCGTCTTGCGTCCCAGGGCCTGTCTCAGATTGGTCTTCGAGTGCGGAGACTTGAGTGCGCATTATCTGCTCGAGGATTCATAGTGAGGAAGCAGCAATATGCAAAAGATAGGGCGACTCGGTTCATCTTGCGCGATGGACTACGCAATATGCTATCTGGATTACGCTGTGATACCATGGTTTATTTTGGCTTTGGATACTGTCACGACGCCTAGACCTAGTCAGGAGAGCGATTACGGTCCTCAACCAAAGCCTTTGGCTCAAAAGCCTTTACCGCAAGGCAACAAGTGACGCGCATACAAACACATATACATAAGCAACAGCATCAGCCGTCTAGAACAGATTCAACAATCACATCCCACTTGATTCAGCGCAATCACATAGGAACAGCAATATTGCACATACAAACCTATCACACACACATGCAAAATCAAACGAGGCAAAAAAACATCAAACCGAACCAAAAATACGCAGCATCCACAACGAATGCATCTGCATTTTGTCTGACCAATCTGACATGGTTGAACCTGCAAGGACCGAAGTCGCAATCAGCACAACATGCCCGATCAACACAGCACACATCCTGGCAACAAGCATAAGTAGAAAAAATGGTCAGAAAGCAATAACCATACACACGAACCCACATCCGTTTTCATTAACTTTGTACCATTAAAACAAAAGAGGAACCTAATCCGATGTCTGGTAGACACAGTCACGTGAATGTGCTTCAGCCGCACCATTAAAGAGGAAAGAGTTTATATTTGTTAAACTCACTGAAAATGACTACCCATGGCAGCTTACTGTTAAGCATATACTGATAAACATGAAGGCAAACTAAAAATTACGGACGAATTTTTTTTACATTTCTTCGTTCTTCAAGGGTGATACTGTAGACGTGACAAGTCACAAAAAACCAGTCATCGATCGCTTGAGATCTGTTGACATGCCGGCCTCAAGTGAAACTGAGGAAAACCTTTCGCATAGGTCGCGCAACAAAAATGGAAAGCCATTGCTGAACATGGAGGAGGTAGTAATTAACCAGTGGAAGTCATCCTTTTGTGTACTGAAAGACATGTTCATCAGTACCAGATTACCCTGGTAATCAATAACCATACACACGAACACACCGGAGTTCATAATATCCAACTGTGACAAAGGTGACGGAAACCTCACCTTAGGTACAACTGGTTACTTAGCTGAATTGTACTCGCTGCTGGCAGATAAAATCAAATGTGTTAGCATACGTAGTGAGAAGGATAGAACACCAGTTTTCGAACAATCATTAATAAAACCACTTAGTTGCATGAAGAAAGGTTTCTAAAGGATTCTACAAATTCTGGAGGAATTTGATCGGTGAACACTGTAATTCCTGGACTAAACGGGCTACCCAAGATACACAGAAACTATATACCACTACGGCCGATTAGAAGTATATGTAATTCTCTGTACCGGGAAATGGCAAAATTGATCGCCACGCTGCTTAAGTCCGTTGGGAAAACGCTAGCGATTCGTAGCTTGAGAGATTCCTTCGAATCTCTCGAAACATTGAAACAGTTAAATTTATTAGGTAAAGACCTATTCTCGCTTGACGTAACGTCCATGCTCACTGATATATAACTCAATGAACCGATCGTGTTTCCCGGACAATATATTGGAAGCAGTAATATCAACATGGGAACACCAGTAGATGAGCTAAAACAATTACCATACCACCGTACGTACAACGTTCATTTTACATTCCGTAGCAGTTTACACTCTCCAAAGGACGGAATAGCAATGGAGTCGCCAGTAATCCCTTTCTTGTCTGATATCTTTATAGGAAGATGTGTAGTGGCATACAGCAGTAGTTCATTAGCTGGCCAAATAAAACCAGTCATCCTGTGTGAGTGTTATGTAAACGATGTCATATTTGTTGTGATGGATGTTAATGTTTGCATACTACTGTAAAGTATGTGGACCAAATACCTTGTGCGTGGGAGGCACTAGCACGACGAAAGTCACCCATTCTAGGTGTGTGAACAACTCATTTTTGATGGGTCGCCTACTTCGAAGTTTCTAATAGATGTGTAGTGTATTGCACACAATGACATTGTTTATGGGGTTGGTCATCACGTGTTTTGTTAAGCTACATACCGTGTGAGTGACGCATACGGAGTGAGGCGGTAATATTATAGGGAGTTGACATAAAACTTTGAATGGTTCTCAAATCGGTGAAGGAGGAGGTGTTTTCAGAAAAGTTATGCTACCAAAGGTTGATGCTTTTACCTTACTGTAGAGTAATCTATAAATATCCATTAGCATGGCAACAAACGACGAGATTTGAGTGAATTTGCAGTACGTTGATCAGTTTTCAACCGTCAATAATATTGGCATATGTATTTTGCACTTTGACAGTACCGCGCCGCTCGCATATACACTTCTTAGACTGCGTAATGTTTAAATTCTACCTTAACCTGCTTACTCAGTTGACTTAATTCTGAGTGAAGGTCGATCATAACTCAAATGAAAAACAGTTACAATGAATCTGAAATTGTGCCGCAACTACAAATAGCTTGGCGTGTGTTTTACGCATATATGGATTGCGTTATTTGGTTTCATAACAGCAATTCCTAATTGGAACCAGCAAGTTCGAACAGTTTTATTGTAGAATTCCACCTCCATTGTAATTGAGCTTGGCGTCTTTCGTCTCTGAAGTATGAAAGCATCAAAAAACTTGTTCGTTTATCGATTAATAATATTCGCATGAAGTGACCGACTAAACCTAGCGAGATTCAAATTTCAACCTATAATAAAATTAATAAAAAAGTTGAAATGTGTTTGAAACATTGATTTTAATTGAGCTATGACCAGTTTGGAAAATTCATATCTTAACTCAAAGTCATACGACTTTACCTGACATTGTCATAATTTTCGTTTTGGTAAGTGACCGTATTTCAAAGTGAAACGACATTCCTGAACACGTGTCTGTTGTATATTTACCTAGTCTTTAAGTTTGAACACAATTCAGTTTGTATACCTTATGTAATAGTTTGTCTCGATGTTATTTGAGAGAAACTGAACAAAGTGGCCACGTATGTTATAGTTCCTCTTTCAACGGTTGGCTTATTTTGACAATCTGTCATCATAGTCACGTGAGCTGTTCGGTTTGCTCACTGGTAAAATAGGCGCTAGGGTTGAGTTTCAGTTTTAATGGATCTCAGCAGAAATACAAATTTTTGCGCACACCGTACAAAACTGATGATCTCATATACTTGACTCCAGGATAATATAAAAAGCCGCTGAGAGTAGAGGTGAATTAGTCATTGAATAGAATATACAAGTGGTCCAGTATAACAAGATATCTGGCACCGACACGAAGGTTGGCTGAAGAGGCTGAGGGCCGGCCGTCGCCGAGCCGGGGGTTTGTCGGATTTGATTCGTACCACATGAAAACCTGACAGGCGAACAAGCACTCACAAGACAACTAAAGTGCAACGTTCTCTATCAACATAACACAATATTCATGTAAACATTTTGGGACGAGCACATGTATCTCACTGCAAGCAGGCCAGTGAAATCTGCAGGTCGCACAATATCTTAGTCATAATAAGATTTCATACTCCGATACTCTTGATTGTGAGACAGGCGTGTTAACCAGGATTCCATTGGCTAAATAATAAACAGGATCACATCGCTGTATTCCTAAGGTTGACAGCGACTTTTTCCGGATAACGTCCAGAATGCCCGAACATTTCGATGGGACAAACAAAACCGTTCAGTTCAGTCCATCCCATGATTACAAGATCAAATGCTATCATTGTACTTATTACAATCGACGATCTACCAAGTATAATTAGTTCCCTTGGAGAAATAAGGCTTACGGTGTTAAGAAGTAGTCCTAAGCGAAGTGATCCGTGTAAATTGTACTCCAAGCAATCAGTTCACTGTACAAACCAGTGATTGTCTGCTAGTTTTGATTAACATTCTATTGCGGGTCGGTTTCCTACTTTGAGCTTCTTGTAGGACCTACGAAAATTTACCATTCCGTGTTTTGTTTTCGTCTACTTATAACGGGTTGAAACTTTTAAATAGTGCTTTCTAAACAGTAACAATCTACCCATCTCACAGGAAAAGTATTGTTTTGATTTACTGAACTGGAACAAGCAACCAGAATAATTTGAATGCACAATTAATCCGATGATTCTTTACTTACTTGAAGGAAACACACTGGATAAGAAATTCAGATGTACAACAGACAGTATAAAAAGACAGTTGACGTTTCGTGATTTACTCTTACCTCCAGGGGCTTAACATTCACACGTTATCATAGTAGACTAAAACAATACACAATCTATATTTACATTGTCAAATAAATGGAAGTGCCTTTTTCCATCAATCGCTGAGCAATGGAACTCTTTGTCTGACCACGTTCATTTTGAACCATCCAAAAAGACTCCCTTTTATCACGGCTTATTCATAGCACAACTGCGTGCGATTTGACAAATCTGACTCTCAAACAAGTTATTATAAAAGATAGGAAACTGTAAATGCCCATCACGTGGTTTTTCTAGCAGAAAGAATTACCTGTTAGTATTGTATAAGGTTGGAGACTGTAAAAGGTCAAATAACACCAAAAGTCTATATAAAGATCCGAAAATTGCCACAAACTACGTCACATAATCAAGAACCCATCAAACTATAACATTCACTTCAATTCTACACTATGTAATTTAGCAAAGTTATCTAGAAGAGCTCAACGACACACTGCCTAAACCGTACAAAGTCGCTTTTTTCCCACTGGAATGTTAAAAGAACACCGTGGATCACAAATGTTTTGATGATACTTGTCAGGTTCACACGAATGTCAATGTAATGTGTATATGTAAACTTTCCTTACAAAGCAGTCCTGATAGAAACCAAAGCATATCTTGATTAAATGAATACTGTACTAATTGATGATACTATATTTTGAAGAATGGCGACAAGTAACTTGTAACTGAGAAGACTACTCTCAAACTTTAACGAAATACAAAGCTAAATGGATGGATTGATGCCTCCATATTCAGACGGGTGCGGACAACAGGCTTGGTACTCGTGAGGATAGCCCACGGCTAAGCCACATTCTACACCCAATCATTCCACAATAAATCAGCTCCAAGTGGCTTCAGAGATATATTCCGGTCTACTGAAATTCACTGAACTCCAGGCCGTTTCAGGGAAACGTTTACTGTCATTGGATGTATGCTTAATGTCTATAAATGTGCCATTCAAACTATTGATTTTCAGCTGCAGTACATCCGTTTCAGGTTTCTTCATGAAATTCGAAACGCTAGATGACTGTCTGAAAGAGTTCCTGTTGATGTCCGCGCAGATACGCCATTTCAGTTTGATGAGCGTCTGTCACAGAAGAGATGGGGTCGCCATGGGCTCTCCGCTAGGCTACTTGCTCGCTGGTTTATTCACAGGAATGATTGTGCGGACAAAAATGATAGAATAAGTGGTTTGTAGATGACATTCTCAACCTCGTCTCCATCAGCACTGATAACAATTTCCTACTATCATTGGCTAACTCAGCTCAGGCGAAGCTGAAGTTCACTATGAAGATGGAACACGTCGGAAGAGGAACATTCCTTGATGTCACGCTGTTGATAGATTCAGGTGGACCGAGACAACAAAAGCAGCAGATATACGATAAACAAGGGTTAACCGGGTGAGTCACAGGAATGCAACAGGAATGTTACAAATGTATCCCATAAAAAAACTTGATACATCATTGAATAAAATTGGCATGCGGTGGATTATATCTTGACATATACGTTAAGGTGACGGTAAAGACGACATAAATTTCTCTCACAGAAAATACTGAACTAGGTGATTTCGGGGAAGCATGACACCTTTAAAATGGCCAATTGGTTCTAACTTCTCATGGGCTCATCTTAAGTTATACCTCTTCAATGAAAACTGGCTATCAAGGGATGAGCAACAAATTACTACTGTTTTTTGTACGCCGATTAATAATACACACCCTTAAACAATCAATCCATCCGCATTGTTGTCTTTATTAGTACTCACCAAGTAGACATAGCCCGGAGAAACATCCATCCAGCAACTCGCCGTATTAGGAATCGAGTTCTCTTTATAATTTAGGGGATAAGAACAGCAGCTGGTAAAGTGGAGGTTACCGAGTTGAGACAAGTAAAAATCACAATTATTTAGTAGACTCAACCAAAGTTATAAACGGTATCGAACTACTCGTTTGAGGATGAGCATCGTTAGATGGATTTGTGCCCTTGCGGCTGGCTCCGGTGCAAATGGGTAACCTAAGATGGATTACATTCGTGTACAGTAACGGGGTAACATCAAGTTACACAATGATGGATTGTTTCATTTTTTGGGATAAAATCAGTCACATAATTTGAGAAGCAACTAATATTTCTATATTAGGTGTTGTTCTAACGCGCATTTTTAATTGTACGAAGTTAATAAGCGATTTTATTGTATGCCTATGTGTGTGGTTGCCAAAAAAGTAGGATGTTTGTGACGCAAACAAATCCGCAGAGAGGCAGCTCGATACAAACCGTGTGTAAGTTTTATCGTTAACATTGTTCACATCAACAGAAAAAGAAACTGCCCATTTGTCAGCAATATTTTGGCACAGTTGGCAAACACAACTTTTCTGTTCCTATTGTTGGAAATAACATTTTGCTCTCTAGAAACACACAGTTCTTCAGACAGTCAGCTTCGTTTGGACGAAACATTGGTGCGTTCCAGCAGTTGGGACGCTATTGAACGGTAAATTGTTATGTTGTTATACGCGCCCGCACGGCATTTAAGTAGGTGCAAGTAGATAGGTGCTTGTCGATGGGGTAATATTGATCTGTTTGAAACTGAACGCGAAGACGTCTATTCCTTGACCTATTCATGTATTGATGAAGTCGACGGAAAACTGAAATAAGACAAATTATATGGTCGGCATCTCGGTTAAATAAAACAACCAGCTGAATCATGATTTATTTCAAAAAAGTTAAGCTCAAATATGAAAAACTTTAATCCTAGGGAAAACCACTTCAACTGCATTTGCACTGATGCCTATTTCGACGTTCATTACAAAGAAGTGCTGTACATATGCCCAGGTGGCTAGTGAGCGCGATGACGCTACAGAGTGGCAACAGAACGAGTGAACCGAATTCCTACGTCGTCCACTGTAAGGCACATCACTGAAACAGGTCACAGTCAGATTGTTTGACGTGTTATTGCGCAACCGAAAGCCTCAATTGCTTGCGTTCCTTGAGGCAGTGTTAATCAATACTCACTTTCCCGCTACATGTGTACATAAACTGCTGCCTGCCTTGAAGTTGTTAACGATCCTTTCTTCATGTAGAGCCCAATGTTTAACCTTTTCTACTGTTGTTAATGTCCGTATTTGCTATATATTCCAATGTTTTACAATCGTAACAAAATGCAGTAAACAAATTATTAATTTTTTTATCGTTTGCTTGTATTAGAACAAAAAACGGAGAACCGCAACACTGTTCCTTTCAAAACCATTGACAGCGACCTGCTGTACAAAACTATTATTGGCCCTATTGCTGAACGTTCTCGTATTCATCCTACAGATGATTACCCTTGTGATTAAAAACAGGACGGTAGTTCGAACAATAGAACTTATCCTCATCCATTTAAAGAGAAAATTATGCTTGACACAACCATTTCTGATTTCCTTTTTCCGTTTTATAGGAAGTGTACACATTTATCAAACGCTTATAATGTTCCGGTGTACATATCTCAGTAATTGCTCCTGTCATTTTCATAAAATAAGTTAATTTCAGGTCGATGAACCAGTTTGTCTGTCATTCTATCGCTTTCAATAGTTTCACACAAATGGATTTATTATTTTTCTCATCTGTCATTTTTTGGCATTTACAACCTAAGTCCAGTGAAAATATTATGTATGTAACACAATAAACTATTCGCAAAGTGATTTCTGAGAAATGTCTTTATCTCAAAACCTATCGCGTCAACAACATGTGAAAATGGATCATACATAGGTGAGCTATTTACTTCTCCTACGTTGCGGCCCCCAGAGATCTATGAACTCTGTTTATTCACACCGACTATTGCCACTATTGTACACGTTATTTCACACTGGTTTTCGTTAAACTGTTATTGTCTTGGTGGTTCTTGAGAAAGGGCTTGCACGCTCAATAAGAGAGTGATGTAGTTCTGAATACATTGACCTTCTGCGTGCAAACCTGAACAAGTTTATAGTTGTTAAGCGCTTTATTGTGTATGACAGGTGTAGTTCTGTCTCTTTGAATTATCACAGTGTAGCACAAATGTTTTTCGACTATCACTCTGACACTCATTCATAAGTTCGGCTCTCCACAGTATATGATGTTGACCAGAACCAGTAAGATCTAAGCAACCGGTAGTCACTAGGACCATCTGTTTAGGAAAACTCTCTCAAAATCTTTTTGATCCGCGGTAGATGCTTGACAGTTTGTAGACCAAAAACAAATATCTGGTAGTTTGTAGCATTTGAGATGTAGAGTTATGAGAACTAGGAAAAGTAGGTCGCTTATTTTATTTGTAGAGTTGTTAAAATACCAACACACTGTTCCCTCAATTACCAAATTAAACAGCCATTAGGTAGTTAACAGGCGAGTACGTTTATCAACTGATCAGTTGCAACTTGAAGTTTGCTGAGAGACTGCTTCAGGGGAAAGTCAAATTGCAATTTTTATACATTATTCGTGAATTTTCTCTCTTCGAGTAAACAATGCTTTTCCTAAATTGTTTCCTGTTCATGACTTTCTTTGGACTAACACAATTATATTCGTTCTATGCGTTATGCTGCCCACGTGATTGTCGTTCGGAAATGGAAGTTTTTCTTCTGTAAGTGTATCTGCCAAACTGGATCTAAAGAAGTGTGCAGAATTTTCATATTAAAGTTTACTCGTTTTACCTGGCAGTCAGAATGGCATTCGTTTATGAATAAATTCACTGCCCGATTGAAATTTCAATCGAAGAAACTTTGTTAATCAGTTGTAGAATATCCGCATCAAATTTAGTACGAATGAAGTCAAACAGTTTTGGCGTCGTGTTTAACATTTTATTGATAAATGGATTGAGAATAACACAACTTTATGAGCAAGTTGTAATACTCTACGTTTCAACCACCTCGGGTGGCCTTCCTCAGGAGTGTTGTGGTTGAAACGTAGAGTATTCCAACTTGCTGGTAACGTTGTGTTATTCTCAACCCATTTATGAAGAAACTTTGGTTGAAGTCGGTCACCGTATGCTTTCTAGGTTTAGGCGCGGAAGACAACTATGTGACCTTCAGTTCTCGATGAGCCTAAAAATCACTGACCATACGCAAGTCGAAAACTGAATGTGGATCTACCATTAGAGAAAAATTGCAAGTATCGATGGTTTCTGTGAGATATAATCATGTATAAAACCACTCATTTTTACAGTTCCTTTTTGTTTTATTCTCGAAACATCGATCTCATACAAAATGTATGAGAGATCGCTGTGTAAATAGTAGGGTAACATAATAGCTCTGTGATTATTTTATTACACATATGTCTCACTCGTTTTGAAAATTCTAATCCACGTCATTAGAACACCAAATAATGAACGATCGTCAGGTTACTTACAACAGGTTATACAAGCTTAAGCAAAAGAAATAGATAGAACGTTTTCTAATGCTCAGTCTGCACAGGTTAGATATACACATATTACGGTGATGAGCCATACAAACGATCAAAGTTTGCTGTCACTAGCCAGCAACCTCAGACTTGATGTGAAAAAGATCATGGCTGTCGATCTCCATTTGCCACACTTTTGCGCACAATTTAATTACTGAAAGGCAACCTCTTCTGAATTGTGTTCATTCTTACTTTAAATAACAGTAGCTGGTGATTTATCTGTTGATGGGACATCATATCCAAATTCGTTTACACGGTTCCAGCAGGTCACTAAATTCCGGTTTTTGACTGATAACATCTCGAGTCTAATTAACTCGGAACCAATCCATCAGGTTACCGTGGTTTCGATGACAAAATACTTGGTGTGAAAGTATGCGTGTCCATAACCTGTTTATCCCTGTCTGTTGTACATAACCTGCATATCTTGCGTTTGTGATTGATGAAATTAAACGGAATGTAAACATACCGCTGCATGTCTTCTTTCTGCACTGATGAACTCGTCATTGAGAACCCAGTGTTTTAAACTTAGGACGAGTAAAGTGAAAGCATGGCCATTCAAATGAGCGATATTCAGCCAATTTGATACAGACAACTGATACTTAGAAGCATGCTGTAATAAAGAGAGCAACCTGCTTTACTTACACCACATGTAGCGGTATTCCATGATCATGTATGTAGGAGTGCCGTGGGTTGCAGACAACAGCTCTGTTCTTTTGTTATCAGATCAGACCGAAAACAACTGTCCTCGTCCACTTCTTCTTCAAAACAGCAGTGAACATGCATATACAAAACAATTCAACATAGATCTTGCAGTGCGAATAAAAATCAAATTACACGTAATTGGAAAGACAATCTTTATGATGAATTGTCTAAAAAGTAATATTTATTTCGCAAAACTAGTATGGCAAATGAACAGAAATAGTAGGCAGTAACTGTTCCTCCTCTTGGGACGACTAATAGACCTGAATATCTCTCGAAGTTGAAAGTGGATGAAATTCTAAATTTGACAATCTGATCTTGTCAATTACCAAGTCAATGTCTTCTTCGTCAACATAGTTGCTTTATGGAAAGGTTGACCTGTGTTCAATCCTCCTGGTGAAACAGGTGAGCATTAACGACAGTCTCCGACAAAATGAGATTCAAAGCCAGTGCTTCTTTTCGAGAAGGACTGGCAGGGCATATCCAGCTGAATGTACAAGTTGCAATCAAGGGTGTGTTGTGCAATTTAAGCATGATATAATTAAGTAATACATTTAGACACTTTAATGAACGCTACTTCAATACGCAAAGTCCTAGTTAAAATATTGTAATATTAGAAGGCATAATCCTTGAACCGAATTATGTTAATGGATAAAAAACATGCATTTTGAACACGAAGCTCCGTTCGGTACGGTTATCCCAGAATACCACTGACCGAACTAGAATTCATTTCTTGGGAACAGTAGAATGAATTCCAAGGATGAATCGATGTATACCAGTAACTGATGAACCAAAACGTAGCGGTTGAGGCAACACAAGTATTTGACAGAAAGATGACACAATATGAAAATGATGTTATCACGCTAAATACTAAATTCGTTTCGAAGTAAAGCCAAGAGAATAATTTTATTTCCAACATAAGAGTTTGGGGTAGCACGGAAAAGAAAATTGGTTAATTAGGAAAAAGTTGGGAAAGTGATACTTCTACTTTCTATAAGTTGTCTCGTTGGAGCACAATTTTTCAGTAGTCTGGCAACCAGAAGAAAACTGTTAAATGTGTGTGGTCTTTGACACACTTGGAGCCCCGTTTTCACAAGTATTGAAAAACGAGAGCAGCAAGAAGTTCATGAAAGATCGCTGATGTAAACGTAAGTAGTGTACACGTATAATTTGTCTGCATCTGATAAGTGTATGTGAAGTATACGTGATTAGTAGAGGGATATATTTTGATGGTGATTTATTGGTTTATTTCAGAATGTTTGAGTTACGAACAAGAAAACTTGGTAATAACTTTTAACGAGAGTTGCTCGGAGTCAAGTTCCACTAATTTCAAATCATGTCTAGTCGGAACATTACTGACTAACACGCAGTCAGAACGTTAATCAACATTTTGTTTTTATAGGGATTTTATAGAAACCACTGTCTGTTAACGAGAAAACAAAATGATCAGACAATAGCTTCTGTTAGTCATAATTACTGAACCAGTAATTGAGCGAGAACACTGAACGTTTACAAGTTAAAGCTGACATGAAAGTGCAACACATTGCTTTCAGTCGAAGGCCCACTAGGTTCGCGAGAAAAACGATCGAATACCTTCAAAATGTATCACACATTCAGATGGTGAAATAGAAAAAAATAGAAGGTTTGCACATGATCATGTGCATCCGATAATCAACAGTATCTATGTATAAAATAGGTCAGATATTGAATGTGTGCCAATAGCTTGCAGTACATTACAAGCACATATACATTCGTGGATCAAACAAAGGTAAACAATGCTGCTTGTGCAATAGACAGGCTGTGATTATGCAACCTCCGCATTCAACGAATTTAATCAATGGTTTCATCCTGGTTTGACAGGGATATTTCAACTGCTTGAGTAGGCTTCTGAAGAGAAATAACTTTACAACAGCTCCGCAAGAAACGAACATGTTCAACGCACTGGCATAACTTTATACGCACTTCGTTATCAGTGTAATAAAAGGCAAACAGATTACGACTTCTTGTTACTAAACGATAGAACATAAAATAAGGGACTTCTACCAGAAATCGTTATCTTCTGTCTGGCAGTTAAACAGGTCCGTTTGTTTTGATAGCATTTACTCAGTGACGTGATCACAGGAGATGATACACAATCGATACAACCAATTTGCCAGATCTGCAACAATTGCCTAAGTGATGTAGTATGCATGCTTGCTAATTTTCCAGCCATTCTCAAAGTGAACTCTATTAGTCTATAATGTGCCGTCTTGTAGTCTTGCAACACCATACGGTTGTGTTCGATGCGACTCAATCGGTCTGTGACGAATTCGACGGTAGCATGTCTATAATCAAAGATTTTTTCGGAAATCTAAACCAACAAGCACTCAGCTGAGCTCACGTCCTGTTGGAAAGGCTGTTTTGGAAACATTTGCTTTGGACAGTGTGTTTTAAAGGATGCTGATGTAACACTGAGGATGTTATTTTTAAATATTTGTAAGTGAAACTCATCATATGAGATCAGATTTTGCTGAATGTGTGTTCGAATCACCTCACGAGAATTACGGTAGCTGTAGAACTGCGGGTAATCCTCAATCAAATCTTTCTCTCGCTATGATTGAAGTGTATTACTTCGAGAAAGGTGAGCATAAAATTGTATCTCGGGTTCAAGCACAACTGGTTGAAACAGAAAACAATACATGAATTATCTCTCAGTTTTTTCTCTCTTCAACAATATGTCAATCACATAATGACGAAAGTGTACCATAACTATAAGCTGAACTCATAGGTGAAATCCAATACGTAGACGTGAGACTAAGGTGGTTTCGAAGATAGACCATGCATATCAACATCATCCACTTATCTATACTGTCCTAGAGTGTTGCTGTACAATCCTTCCCTTAAATGAAGTTGAACGACAAGTTATGTTCCCTTCATTTATTTGAAGTGGTACCATTGATGGCATGCTAATAACCACAGACTGGACATCGATTTTGCTCATATACTTCTCATCCGATGGAAGAGACTTCGTTCTACAGTATAGTAGATTCGTGAATCAATTTTGTCGATTTTGAGAACAATTTGATCAATATGATCAATATGATCAATATGTGTTGGCAATCATTTTCCATGAGGTACTTTGGTTCTAGTGAT
>JTDE01000588.1:3490-51502 GCA_014338405.1 Paragonimus skrjabini miyazakii
GAGGTGTAGATTGCAAGGTTGGAAAAATCAAGGTGGCAGGGATAAGTCACCGGAAGAAAAATGAATAGTAGAACGGCTGTTGGGTAAATAGTACAAAGTAGATTTGAACACATCATGTAAACCCACATAACCGTACCGCTGTCTGGGAACGTGAGACACGGATTAAGAATGATGGACTAAAACGAACACATTATGCTGGCGAGGTAATATTTACGGTCAAACGTTCTGTATGAGTTATTTCCAATGTTGCACTGCTGACTTTAAATTAAATACAAGTGACTTAAATTAGTACAGGAAATGTGTGAAGTTGTAAGTGACGAAAAATAGGGGAAAAACTTTTTGCCTGCCTAGCCAAGTGAACATCTGTTCCATAAAGATTGATTTTTCATTCCAAGACTATGAGTTTTAGTCAAAACAGAGAGAAAACATATATCGCGAGATGTTAATATTTCGATTTACTCTCATCAGTCGCCAAAATAAAACCAGCAATTTTTATACAAACTGTGTGTAGCAACAACAATTGAATGAACCAACCACATAGTTCTGACCTTTCACGCTCTAATAGTTCAATCAATTCCACGGCAAGTAGATTGATTGCGTCAGCGCCTTCTGCGTACACAGAACTGGCCGATGTTTTTAACCGAACGCAGTACTATCTGGTCTGCAAATGGGCGCAATTTGGTAAAACTGAAATTATAGTGTTCTCCACTGTTTATTACATTTTAACGTACTTGGGTTTATTTGTAAATGACACAAATAGACAAAACTTTGTTGACTAAAATAGAATACAGCAGCCAGGGATACAATCTGCGTAACGCATTTACTGAGAAAGTGCCTAGCATATTATCTAGCCCACTGGGAGATTCAGTTCAATTCACCAGCTTTTCTGTAAGATCACACTGGCTATACTTCGTAGAAAGTTTATCAACGCGACCTTAACGTGTGTGAGTAATCTTTGATGCGAATTGAAATTGTATGTATAACCAAAGAAATCTTTTGCCACCGTCGCACGAGTTTAGTTCGAATTTTCTTACGATTGACCACTGAACTGTCCCGGGGGCAAATTATTGCAAAATCTTTGAAAAGGAGTAACTCACTGACAAGCGGTGGTGTCGTTCTGTTAGTTTCTGGATGAAATGAGCTCCCACATCAGTGCATCTAGGCGCTTTGACATAACTCGAAGGGAACAACGCTTTATAGAGTTTGCTTTGGGAGAGAAATCAGCTGATTTATCTGTTTGTACGCATTATACACTACTCAGATTTGACAGTGGTATTCAAGTTCAGAAAGCACTTTCAATCAGTCTGTTTCGGAAATGACAGTTAGCTCGAAAGCTTAGCTTATGACAACTTGCCAGTAGTACACATCCACATCATCACTGGGGTTTAACCTTTGGTCCAGTACGCATCACGTTTGAACGGGATTTATGAAAATGATAGTAGACACACTATGGTAAGCATTTTTATGCCATCCTGTGCACGCAAGTTGATAAGTATATCCCCAGTGGAACTTTCATGAAATGGTATTTGTGAATCTTCCCACCAAACTAGTATGAATATTTATGGGTGAATGCTGTCGGAATAGAGTTAGAGCTTTTACGGGCATTTAATGCACAAATGACGACAATCACAAGGGAAAGTGGTTTAATATTCACATATGATAATTCGGTCGTGCTTAATGTGAGGTCAGTGGTGCAGTGGTAAACACGGGTGCCTCATGAACAGCGTGACCGCCATTCTAGTCCCGGCGGTGGCGAGAATATGCACCATTGATGAGTTCTAATGAGAGCAAAACTCGAGTCTAGTGGATCTTTTCGAAAGGGGCCGACTGGATAGTCGATGGGAATGCAACAGCTGCGATGAAATCTAGATGATGATCAATCTATATGAAAAACAAAATTCCCTACTACTCATCAGTGGTCATCAACTCATCGACAATCATGAAAAATAAGAAATAAGTTTTTTTCGTTCTGTCTTCTCCTTGTTTACTATGTTGCGTGTGGTGTTTAATTTCGTAATCAAATTGACCGTCATTCAGTCAGTTCAATGCTTTATTTATAGTTTCCTCATCGTCAGTTTCCCAAATGCGTTTCCAGCGGCAGTGCAATGGTTCCACAATAAATGTGACGTGCTGCAGATTGCGTAAACTTTCTCCGGAAATTAGTTTCTACGATAGTATAAATGACATTTCTATACGTTTGCCTAAATTATGAAAAATGTTTGTTCGGTGTTGTTGATAATCCTTGAATATGTTGCCCCTGAGTGGCAAAACGGTTTCTATCGCGATCGGCATTTGCAAACCGTCTTAAAATTTTGCTTACCGAGCTATCCTAATGCCAGCAGACGTCCGAGCGGACCCCATTCCATTTTTCTATTTGGCCATTAGGAGAATGCTTTGATCACTGTGCTGTTGACATCACACTAGGCGTAGTCTAGTTATCAAAATATTTCCGTTAAATTTTAAGGGGCGGTCGAGTTAGGTTGACAAATCCTGTTTACCTTGTACAGTCCGTAAAACATTTTGAGTGCTGATGCGACTGATTTCGAAACCGAGTCCGAAAGAAGAATATTAAAACAATCCTAAATTTTACAGCAACTTAATGTGGGGGGAGGACAGAAAAGTCATACCTCCCAGAGATTCTCGTACATTTCGGCGTTATGAATTCTTTTCAATTTATAAAGTAAAATATATCACACATAACGGACTTATTAATGTTTAATTCATTGCGGTACGTGCCATCAAAGTGGCTGTTTGAGATTTGTGAAGGAAGAAAACAGTCGGCGAACATTTTGCAGTTAGTTGAAGTTTTTGAGGGGGACAATGTTTGCACAAATTAATATACCGCCACTGCTGTTGACTCAGCATAAACCGAATAGACTGTTTGCTTCCAGTACATTTCAAATATACGTTCAAAACAACTGACTTTTTTGTTTAAACAGGATGCAAAACCTGCTTCTAATACGGATGTTGTCGACAATTTAACTGATCGTCTATGGGGAACTGATTGGTATTCATATTGGCTGACGCTGGTAGGGCTTATCGAAAAAATCGCTTTCTCCACACAATCTATAAATTCGATTCATTTATTGACAAACAAGATATTAAAATGTGGATGGCTTGGGCTGAAGAGCGAGTGATTATCGTCTTGACAGTGTCAACCAGGTAATACCAGAAAATTGCTGAACTTCAAACGCGAATGTAATTGGTTTCCTCGAGTTTCATCAATAACCGTTAATGAAGCAACTGATAAGTCAACAAAACTATCATTTATTTGCTGTTTAATTTGAGAAATCGATATCTGTGTATCAGAAACCTTCCGTGCCAGAACTTCAACGCGAGACTCAACAGTGTGGTGGTTACGGGGGCAAGAAAGACCTGCCCTTCAGATATAATTAAGTGGTAAATGCGAACAGTTAAACAGATCTCCTTAGACAGTGTATGTGTACATACAAGTTGTGGAAGGTAGAAATTGGAAAGGAGACAAAATGAACGATGGTAGCACACTACTTTAACGACGGGTAAGTCGATTCTATGACGATTGTTCAGTTCAACCGCTGTGCGTTAAATTACACTGTTTCAAATGCCAGTCTCATCTGAAAAGTCTCAACAGTCTTTGTTTTGTATATCTAGCGTCTTGTATCGTTATTAACATAGTTGCATGATTGACTAAAGGGGGATGAAAGACCATTAGTCAGGGTTTTTGAAGTCGAAACCTGTAACTCAAACCGCCTCGTAATAATTAAGAAACTCAGTGAGATAATAGAAAGACGGTAAACGTGGTAGATGTCGTATCCCAAGAGAGCGAGCACAATTTCGTCACAACTTAATGTTGAACAAGTAAACTTTTAAGTGTTTGCAGTCAAACGCAGGAAATATAAAAGCCTCCGCAGATTGACCATCAAAGATGCATTCAGTGAGCATAAGGGCTGTGGGACCATGGTATTCAATGTTCGCCAACAATATCGTTTATTTTGGAGAGCAGCCTACACATCTTCGTTCAAGAAAAGAACAAACGGTGACACCAAAATTAAACAACAGAGATGTGAAAAAGTTGAATGTGAAAACAAGCTGTCTGTCATATGTGAGACGTTGCATGGTTAGCGACATTCAACAGTTGACAATTCCTCCCACAAGAATAGCAGACGTTAATGATCCAGCCATCAAATGAAAAGTTATATGCGGCGTATATACTGAACGGTTTTAAAATGTAAAAAAAATACACGAAGAATAATGGAAAGAAAATAGTTGAACGTGTTGTGATCCAAGAACGCGGATGGCTCAAGGGTTGTTTATTCGACAAACCAACACATGGGTTAAGGATTTAAACAATACTTGGAACGAAACCACTCAGTTGCACGCGGTATTCGACCCCAGACCTTTTCGGTTGTCGCAGACGTCAATGCTTAAATCCATTAAGTAGCAGGGACTACTATGAACGATGCAGCACTCTGATTTTCCTTTCTGCATTTTTCCTGCGGCTTGTACGATGTCAAAATATATGCTCCGGTCCTACTACTGAGTAGCCGCGGTATGAGTAGTATGTTACGATCGCTCAACTTCACTGCAAACGGTCAGTCCCACAAAATCAAAAAGCTCTTCAGAGCGCAAAGTGCTATCACAGTCAAGGCTCACGCATCGAGACAAAAAAATATCCTTCATAGTAAGACAACTGTCAGAGAGATGGCAACAGGTAACGCCAGGTTTGCCGCATAAATGCGTCGTAGGTTTTTAGGGAACCTAGAACAGTCAGCAGACATAAATCCGTGACTGCGTAGGAGGGCAGCCCCAGTCGAAGAATAACGTTACTCGATAAAGGAAATATAATACCACGAAAAGAAATGATCACAGTTGAATGAAAAACAGAGTTCACATCACAGCCCTAAGTATGGAGGACCGATTGAATAGCGGCATTATGAAAGTCGGTCCCAAACTTCGTAATCTTGGCCTCGGTAATCAACCACTATACTGACGTCAAGCGCCACAGCAGCGCCGTCACGAACCGCGATCAAATCAGGTTTGATAAACGCGCTCGCCGTTGGTACTCGCAACTCCTCAAAGACTGTATAGCCCAATTTGCGCAGTCGCTTCGCCAGGTCTTTAGCCACATGGTTTTGTCGGGCATAACGCACGTCAGGGGTGATCCAGCATGATTGCAGAATATAAGCAAAGCTTTCTGGTTGACCGCAGTTGCCACGGCAGGGAACGGAGTGGGCACTTCGGCCACCTCGTGAATTTTGGAATTTAGTCCGCAACAGACTACATCTGAGTTGGATGGCACGAATAAAAATTCTGGGGAAGATGCGATCTGGGTTAAACAGCCAACGATTCGAGAGTGGAGAGCATGACACTTCCTGAAGTCCACGGCCGTCAAGCGAATGGTAGAGTTTATCCATCCATGCCACATGGGTTTTCTCCATGTTCGTCACCACTACACGCTGATCGCTTACTGGGATGTTCATTTCCCTCAAGGTAAGGCCAAGCGAATTATCTTTGACCACATTCCGCAGAACTGAACACTGATTTGAGAGAAGTCTCTCCACTCGAGATTTACGCGAGATTGGAATAGTGGTAGACAAACTCGGGATGCCCAAACCAACCAAACAAATTGGGATATGGATGTAACTGATTGGTGTGTCTTTAAGAAGACGAAGCCACTGCTGAACAAACTGGCGAATCGTACAGTCCATAGCTTTGAGCGTGTTACGGTGGACTCGGCTCAATACTAATGAGTGATTCATCTTCGGGACTAGCTGTTGTCTCAGAAATTCCAGACGTTGGTGTGGCTTCTAGGCGTTTTGGTAGTTTCATCTAGCGTCGTATGAAGCTGCAGACGGCGATTAGTGAATGATTTACCGTTCCATGTAAGTGGGATACCTAGATAGTTTACCGTGTCGGAGGCGCTTAGTGAATGGACAATGTCCTGGCCGAAGTGGATAGAATCATCGGAGATGGCAGTTACATTGTGTTTATGATCACCACGGATGACCATGAGTTTAGCCTTATGCGTGTTGATCTTCAGTCCGGATAGTTCCAGAGCACTAGTGGCGGCTGCAAGCGCCTCAGAGAGACGCGTAGGATTCTCAGCGAGAAGGATCAGATCGTCGGCGTAGGCGAAGCTGCCAACCAGTGTGTCGTGGAACTGGTAGTCAAGCTCCGGTCGAGATAGTGCCAACACCTCATCCATTGCCATGATGAATAGTAGCAGGAACAGTGGGTCACACTGGCGAACGCCACGCTGGGAACGGAGAACGGAGTCATTAAGCGTGACGGAAGCATTCTTGTAGAATTCGGCAATGTAATGCGGTAAAGGTGGAAGAGCACTGAAGGCTCGGGCCGATCTGATGATCGAATCTTGTGAGATAGAATCAAACGCTTTGGACACGTCGATAAAGGCTGCACACAAACTTGAAGACGTGGTGCATGAGTTCCGAAGCAGCGCATGAAGCAGGGAGGTTGCCTCAAGGCATCCGTCACAATGTAGGAATGCAAACTGGAGAGCGGGCGGTTGCAAGCGCGAATTCCAACGACTAGCCAAAATCTTGTGGAAACAACGTGTCAACGCTGAAGATATGGCGATAGGTGTGAGCTCGGTGGGAGATGAAGGGTTGTTTATTTTGGGTACAAGCGTGATGCGAGAGCGGCATAAATGGATTAGACCGTGGGTTATCAGAAAAATGTTGAAGTATCCAGCCAAGGCACCAGCTTTCATACGCTTCAAATGTTTGGGCAGCAATTTGTCCAAACCTAGAGCGGTGTTTCCCATATGCTGCAAGGCACATGATACTTCATCTCCAGTGATCATGTCGAACAATGATCAGTCCGGAGGCAGAATCGTGCGAGATGGTCGCTCATCAACATGTGGATGGGCCGATAGTATCTCGGACCAGTATTCGTTGGAATTATCTGGGAGGCCGCGGTTCATCTTATAGGCAGTTCGCCAGTTTCCGGAAAAAACTGCAAACGCGGCGTCTTTCTTATGCTGGTGGTAAAGCGTTTGGATCGCTGCATAGTTAGCCATCCGTATCTGTTCCGTGGTCAGGTGGGTTTCGGTGTGAACACGACCACGCCGGCGAATGACAAATCGCCAGGTGTACGGAAAAGCTAGTGAAGCGTGCATATTCAACAGCGATTTAGCTTGCACCACTGTGAAAATGCCTGACTGAAAACCGCGGGCAATAGCTAGTAGTTCATCGCTGTGAAGGAAAGCCTCGCTATTAGAATCCAGTTGGGTAATCACGGTTTGGATCAAACAGGTAAACCACTCAGAGTGATCAGCAGCTTTGGACCCAATATCCAATGTCATGTTAGTCTGTGAGACGGTGGTTAGATCGGCAGCAGGGGCAGTATTCCTCTGCCAATTCAGCGTATACAGACGAGTCCGAATGCTCTCCAAAGTACGACCTGGGAAATGCGACATAAGCCTAAGGTGAAGGTCGCATCGAGTAGGGCACGATGGAGCCAGTACATCAGCACATCTGATAAGTGAAGTCGATTTTTGCTGAGACCAAGTGAATCCGGCGGTTTTCATAGATATGAGCTTCTCATGGTTGCGTTCGACGGGATGTGCATGCCTTCTGTGTTGTTTGCTACCAATTTTGGTGGAGAAGCTGCGGTCACAGCTGGCACAGTCAAAGTTTGCGGCAGGCTGGGTGTCTACTTCTTGCTCTGGACCATTCTTGCGTTGATGCATACGAGTATGCGCCGACAAGCCAGCATTGGATTTGCAAATCTGGCCACATTCTGAACAGGTGTACTCCGCTCGCCTATCCTGTGTGCTGGTAGTTACCTGCACGGAGGTGTTGGCGGTAATTTCATTGACTTGATCGAATGTAACCAGTGCGATTAAAACCAGGTAGAGTGGTTGGCTTTAGCTGGAGTCGCTGAACACTTAGCTAGTCAAGGTTTGCACCGAGACCGCATAGTTTGCTCCACGAGGAGGTGGTTCAGCGCGTCGACTAGGTTAAGTGATAAGCACCTACAAGTACAGACGATCTAATGCATCCCCAGAAGGCCGCCGATAATTGCTAGTCAGATTAAATTTACAGAAACAAGTCCGTTAAAAGTTTAACCAAGCGGCTTTTAAGTTGACCAAACAACAACCGACCACACAACGGATGAGCGATCAAAACAACGAGCCCTATCGCAGTACGAATATCAATTCTTTCAGAAAGTAAGAAATGATAGACATTCAACCGTGGTAATTAGGTGACCATTGCTGGTGATGAAGAACCCTCAACGGGCACGTCTTAGTGGACAGCGTAAATTCCCCCAAAATTCCAGTTACCTAAAGCCCCTTGGAATAACGATAATTAACATGGTCAGAGAGCTTTCTGGCAAAACTTCTTTCACACTGCCATGAATACGTGTGTTCATGGTAGACGATTTGCACCGTCAATCCATTTCACTCTTAGTTCCTCTGACCTTTAGAAAAATCCCGTCGGTTGTCCGTTCCAGTGTGCATTGGGTAGCAAAAGACAGTATTTACAAACCCTTCACTTCGATATGTTATATCGGATTGTCAGGTAAAAAGCTACAAATCATGAAAAGATTTGTTGGTGTCCCATTTCTACTATATGTATATGTGAAAAGATTTATAACACTGCAACTGATCAGTTAACGATACAATATAGGCAACTGAGATTTGAAGAGAGTCGATGTCAGACGATACAGGAGGCTGAATATCACAGCTGATTGCATAACAAGATAAAGTAGCTATGGCACACAGCAACTGGCACGATCGGTAATCCTGCGTTCCACAAGCCTTTAGTAGTAAAATATTTTGAAATGACTGAAACTCATGATTATTGTCACAGGTGCTACTGTTTTCTATTCAGGGGATCAACAGTTTCACCACGGACTGATCTGGTAGTCTTTGCTACGGAAGAATGGATGGGGTCCCGTTATGCATTTGGATAATTTCACTGTGTGCTCGATGAAATTTTAATCACAGATTCGGCTGGACTTGCATCGGACAAGTGATTCCTATCGATGTACCAGCTTAAACTTGAAACACTAACTAAAGATGTCTGATATTCAAAGATAAACAGAGAAGATTCTGTGACAGCTGGTTACTCAACTTTGACGAGGGATATTCTCCTAAATCTGGGTGTGCTACTCCTGTAAAGTAGACGTTTCATTTGGAATAACGAAGGGTTTTGGTGAACTCCTCCGTAGACTTCCGTGCCTAGCATTAAAAAGCTCGAGGTAAACATTTCTCTTGATAACATTGTATAAAGCGGTTAAGAGACTGCTCGGACTGTGGTATAATTTATTAACCTATTTAATAACCTATTGCTTCTATCATTAACTTTCTCACATCACGCAGTAATGCAAGTTCTGTTATGTCGGAAAACAATTTGGCTCTCTTGTCGTGTCCAAGGTCACATTGACTATTGATGATTGGAAATTATGTAGCATTGTCTCCCGTATTTTGCTTCGCCTTATTTTTAACAAAGTTGTTTTAATCGTAAGGTTTTTCATATTGTTTTCGTCATATACATGTTGATACATGGGGCATTTTTTAAATTACAATTGTAACAAGACTGGTTTAGTGAATCTGAAACATCCAGTTTGTTTTCTTCAATTGTAACTTGTTGCTTGTAACATGATGCAAAATTTGCCCAACAGGATTCCTCTTACCGCCAAGTTATTTGTAAGTGGAGATGTTTGCATGTTACTAACGGTATTTGACTATGTCTGCACACAGACTTTCGACATCTGAGCTTGAACTTGTGGGTGGCCCACAGAAAGCTGGCCGGCTCTGAGGTACCTATACGACAGTTTTCTTTCTAGTATAGTTAGCACTGTTGGTTTTATGTTTGATATGAAGGCATACACCAACAAGCAGCGTATAAAATCGATCAGTGCTCCCTCGTTGTTTTTCTGACCAGTTTTACCCTCGAAAAAAGGATATATATAGTACAACCGACCAGCAAATCCCTCAAACTATGCATAGACACATAGAATCCTCAGCCGACCCATTTCGAAAGGAATCACCTTGCACGTCTTCTGAACTTCTCAGAGCTAGTCATTGGTTCGGAGTAGAGTTGAAACCACCCTATCAAAAAACAATGTAATGACCACTACGGTATTGGTCTAAAGCTAAGCTCGACCGAATTGTTCTACACGAACTTTTAGCTATATTTGTATGCAAATAATATTCTTGTGTAACTTATGAATTATTGCAACGACAATCCCCTACCACTTCTCATTAGGTCACTTGTGTCATCGTGTGTGAGTAACTGAATTTTATTGTTAGCAAACGGTATGCAGGTATCAGAAAATGGGACCACTGTTCAGCTTTTTATATTCAGTTAAAACAATCGACGAATGCCTTTACGTCTGCATCTAAATTTCTCTAAATTGGTACATCTAGCACTGCTTAAAATAGTAAGCTTTTCCTACTTAACTGTTACACTTTAGTCACCTTTAGATTCCAGTAGAATTTATAAGGCAAATGTGCAGACAGTTGTCTTCGGTCATTCTAATCAGGCTTTTACAATTACACAGGGCAAGTGTGAATTATATATGAAAATTAGAACGAGTCAAACAGGTCATTAAAAATCACACAAGTGGTACGGATCACAGTCTACTGGAGGAGGATGGGAGTGTTGGTGAGTGTGTTACAGTTTCACACTTTCTGCTATGAGACATGCGTTCGTCGGATTCAAGTGGTTTACGTTTGTTCGGGTTTCAAGTGACTGTGGATTAATTAGCCGGACGGTAGAGGGTCTGTACGGACTGTTGTTAGGCACAAAGAGATAGGTTTTGGTGTCCAATGGCAATAGCTTTTGCCGTTGATAACAGTCGCACTCTAATACCTCTGGAACAAGATTGACAAACCTGGTAGATGACAAGGAAATTTTCATCCGGATTTATTCAATGGCCAGTGCCAACTAATTGGAAGCTGATTACACGGGAAGTGGGTTTTCTCAAGCCGTCTCGAAGTCGTTTTGGAAGCTGTTCGCCAATCCTTTCCGACAGCCAACTTGCGTAGTAGTCACGTGAACCTATGATTTACGATGGAATTAGAAAACGATAACTGTCTGCTGTTTTTAGATGTATTGATCCAACGCAGAGCTGATGGCGCCGTAAGACGGTCGGTTTATCGAAAGCCTACATAGACAGGGCAGTACTCGCGATATGGTAGCTTTGTCCCAGTTCAGCACAAACAGGGTTTAGTGAGGATCTTATTCGATCGAGCTAGGAAAATTTTCACAGCTTATATAATCGACGAAGAGTTCCATCGTCTTGAAAACACACTGAAGGCAAACGGCTGTCCACAGTGGTTTGTAAGACGATTCAGCAAACCACAGATCAACATCCAACCCCTCCATTTAGCTGAACTGAAAGCTACTTTCATTCGACTTTCTTTCAAGGACGACGATGTCTGTTCACTATTGAAAAGTCGGTCAGTTTCCGCCGTTAAACGAGTTTTCTACGCGGCTAAAGTAGTTCTCAGTTTTGACACAACCAAAATGCAAACGCCCACCATCAAGGACCGCCTACCTCTCCCTTCATGTCGCACTGTGTGTCAATATTCGTGTGGGTGCAGTTCCACCTACATCGGAGTGACGGAGAGGCAGCTGCAAGTTAGGATGGCAGAGCATTTGCCCAAGTGGATGTGCAACCGCGACAGTCAACCCGTTGGAATTTATGCGAATGAGACCAACACTCCTGAGGAAGGCCACCCGAGGTGGTTGAAACGTACAGTATTACAACCAGCTCATAACGTTGTGTTATTCTCAATCCATTTATCGAAGCCAAAGGTCATTTACACAAGACACCTGCTCCGTCCATCGCGCGTCATGTGTTCGAGACAAATCACGAGACTGGCAATCCGTCGGCATTCTCAGTCATGTTCACGCACCGGAATAAACGCTTACTTCACTTTGCCGAGGCAATTACTATTAAACATCTAAAGCCGCCATTGTGTGTGCAAGAGAGCTTGTTTATTAAATTAGCATTACCTTGGTAATGTTAGTGAATTTCTTCCAATTTTCCTAATACCTGGACAGTGCATGCTCCGTAAATCACCATTTTATGCATATTCTGTAATTTTCATTTCTGCAGTATGTACTTGATAAGATGCGGGGAAATCAGTTCGAACAAAGATTGTGCAATATACCACTACTAACTTGTCCTTTCAAGATTGATCTTTTAATTGTTTACCCGACAAAGCAACGCGATATTTAGAAATGAGTGTTGTGTGATGTTCCAACTTGATGGCGAACTTAGTATTCGGGCATGCTTGTTGAACACATCTAGTACGACTTGGGGATCATCATCGTTTGGAACAAGACAAAAAATATCATCCACATAACGCTTATAAAGCTTGCACGTAGTTACGATGTGATTGAGTTCAGTGGTCTCCAGTATGGCCATAAATATATTTATGCAATCATAAAGCATATGGGTGAATTATATAAACATATATATGAAACGCCGACTAAGTCATTAGCCCTGGTCATCAACGTTATGAAGTTTCCGATTAAAGTTTGTCTAATAATTTAATTTGAGACAACTGGAGTAGCGAACTTAGCTGCTATTCACCGCATCAGTAGTGGATATTGTGGCATTTTTCTCTCATAATTATAAACTAAGTTTTTCAACTGTGATTCCTTTGAATATCTAAAGACAGAGCTTCCAAACAGGCCAATTGTCGGAAGCAGTCCATCCGATATTCAGCTTGCTGTTTCAGAAAATTGTTGTGTTTCACTCTTTTTGATGGACGTTCATGATAACAGTGTGAATGCTACCACAAACGGGGACACATATGATTCACTAATGTTCCATAGCCTTCGTTTTCAATGCCTTCAATCTCTACAAACTTTTAGTAAAGCTTATCGGCCGGTATGGTGAGCCAACAACTAGGATGGCACAAATATGTTGTTTCTTCAAAAACTCAACACAGTGGATATGTGGTTTAACATCACCAAGAAAAAAAATAATCCGCACGTAACACTGATTCGGAGACGTCACGGATGCCAGTGTCAAGTTCATGCACGGAAAACAATTTACGCTCCAGTGTGCTACTGTGTATTTCTCACTGGTTATTTATACACCCAAATTCGTGCATCTACTGACCGCTGACGAGTAGTATAGTGTGATCGTTCATCCTCAATACATGGGTTATATATTTGTCAGTATAATACGAGAACACTACTTCAGAAACCCAGTGGTTGTGCACCGTGTGATAAAATAGTTTTGCATTTGGCGTACCGTTTCTGAATGTCATATGTTCTACGAGCAGGATAGATGAATTGACGTTAAAGTGAATAACTTAGTTTATATATCAAGTATATCCACCAATCTTTGCAAATTTCAACGATATTATGCAAGGAGTAGATGTAGGTTGACGCTGGCATTGCGCTGAAATGCACTGAATTGCCTGATTATAAACGATTGTGCGCCACACGGACTACAAGACCGATAAGCGTGGCAATTTCGAAAACTGTCTGCAGTTTATGATTCATCCTTGAGAGTATATTGATTCTTCTCTCTGTTGAAAACACCCACTTTAGTGATTTATAATATATTGACCATCTTTTAACCAATTATACGTACGTCGAGATAAAGAGAAGGCGTATGTTCCACGATGTCAGCATTTAGTTCAATCTCTTCAATTTCAAACAGACAACAACAACTGTAAGATTACTTGGCGTGAACTCACAGGAAATTTTAACCACATATTATCGCACGAAGAAGTAGGCAAACGGAAATCTGTGGCGGTCATATATACATTGGGTTCAAACATGTACGGATTCAAATAACAAAACATGGTAATGAGGTATAAAACTATGGCTTATTTCAAGCACCGCAGGTATGCTTGTGACTATGATTCCGTATTATGTCTTTGTAAATCTCACGTTTGCTACTTCGATGGAAAATGTAACAGTTTTAGACCATGCACTCGAATTTTTAGGTACGTCATGAAAGTTTATTTGTTTTACTTTCCAGTATATTGCGATCCTTCAGTAATTTCAAAAGTTGCTAACAACTTCGATGAGTTAATAAAAGTGGACAACGGAAAATAGTTTTAAACTCCTTTTAACGTAAAAACGAAATTCGTATCAGCGTCAACTGATTGAGAATATTTGAGTACAATGGTCATACACCCGCAACCTAGTCGGCTCAATGTAATTCACTTATTTGTAATAAAAGTAAGGACCTTACGATTAATCAATAAACAAGCAAATCTTAGTCTCCTGAAGGGTCTTGGTAAGACAGCAAGAATGAAATTAACAAACGCTGGAGGGGTGAAACGCAGCTCAAATTAACCCTGGCGGGAACCTATTATGATCAAAACATAGCATTTTTCCAACACTGGACCACGATAATTCATTTGAAGGTAGTGGTCATCCTTATTGCCCGTGAATCACATTTGGTTGACACGGAAAGCTGGCACCAAATGTCATTCGCCATCATGTAAAACAAGCTGATGGCCTCCATTTTTCATGCCAACGTGGCTAGACCGCAAGGAATACAAGATTTCTGAGCAGTGTGGTGGTGAAGGGATTAGGTAAAGTGAATTCATCAATGCCAGATCAACCAGTGATTAACGGAAAGTTACGGGCAGTCACTTTCGGCAACTCGAGCAAACTGACATGTCAACGGATGGAAGCCTGGCACAGTGTCAAATTTTGTGATAACAAGCCCCGGCGTAAAAAGATTGTTTGAATGGGTCACGCGTTAAAGCAAACAAGCTATAGATTCGTTTGCGACAACCGACAGAAAAACCGACAATTCGACGCCAATTGTGTCTTTTCTTTTTGAACAACACCGTTAGAACACGAAAACTGTTAGATGCAAGCATTTCAAACCGACTCATCAGTACCAAATTTACAATAATGAAACAGTTTTTTTTATATCGAACCGTTAGGGGTGGGTGAGATGAGTAGTTGATTGGTGGGTTAGGAAAGGTCAATAAACCAAGGGCAGGATCATGCTCACAAACAATTGCTTCTGAACACCCTAGGCCGGCTTTAGTCGATTGATGGCGACAGCCTCAGCAAGCCGCAAGAATCTTGGACTGGGATGACGTAATAAGATTCTGAATATACAAGCCGGATTGATGACGTGACCAGTCGTCAGGACGTGTCTAGCGACTGCGGACACTGGTTGTTTGCGTGTTTCAACAACATCGCCGTTCTTCAGTAATACTGAGTTCTGCACCCATTTAGGCAAATGTTTCTTCACTCTTCTCATTGTACCACTGCTTCTGTACAAAATAACCTACGGTAACTCACTAATCTAGAGACTGCATAGTACCATAAGCACTACCTTAATGCTTGCGTTTCAAAAAGTGACATATTTTTAACAGTAGCCGCCACAAGTTTAAGAGTAAAACAACAATTGATTGTTGCCCATTGCAACGGTTCTCAATCCAAGGAAATTACGTTTCGTTGCTGGTATTCTTTGGTCACTTACAGCAAAATTGTCAGGGTGAAAATATTTTACTGCATGTGAGTGGACTAATAGACAACCATACATTTCAGTCTTTATAAACAGAGTGCTCCCTTAGCGATATTCAATGTGCCTAAATGGTTGAACGAATGTTTATGGTTGGAAGAATATACCAAGAAAATATTGGTTAACAATTAAATCCTTATTGCTCAAAACTGATTAAATTTACATAAGTGGCAGATTGATATTATGTTCAGATACAGTTGTGAACTAAATTGATATTTACAGAGACTATTCAGATACCATAGCGCAGCAAGTGCCTGCTGTTTTGCGCAAACACCCCTATGCTTTAATCGAACAAAAACAGTGAATCGCACGTTGAATTCTTAGTATGCTTTATTGCTGTATTTGTGACTGGCTCATCTGTATTATCGGTCAACTGGCGTATTGGAGCAAACGGCCAAACGTCAAGTACTGTGGAAAAAAATTTCAACCGGCATTTCTGTCGAGCATCACATCACATAAATTTGTTTAGAGATGTGTGTGGAAAAGATTCTACAATTTAGAAAATACTGGAGTCAAAACCAGAGCAACATTAGGACAAAGATCACAGGTAAGCCTAACCCGACGTGTATGTTTTGGGTGGATGTACTATAAGCAGATGAGAACCATTTGGTAGAAAATCAGCGTCATGAACAAAATTTCTAATGTCGGAATCTTGAAGTAAACGAAGGAAACACACCAAGGTGAGTTGCAACATTATATTTGATGACAGTCTCAAGTAAGATTAACAACTCACTATTGCCAATATGTTTGGTACAAGTGTAAACAGCTGACGTGAAACAGGCAATGCTAGCGACAACCATGGTTATCGGATCATGGAAAAAACTTCGGGAGGTATTTAACATGAAAGCTATTGCAAATCTGGACCGATCAAGCTCAGGAGTCTTTCTATCGCAAAATTACAAACAGAAAGAGGTGAGTCAATAAGAATGTAATGTAACCAGAATTATGCTTAGTGTATTTGTGCATATTGAAACAAAAAGAGCAAAAACCTAAGTAATAAATTTCTTTTGCTGAATACATTTCACACTCGTTAAAAAGCATGTTGAATTATGGGGTTGAACATTCTAACATTTATTGATGAACTGGGAACAGATATTGTAGAATTACTTGTAGGTAGTTTAATGGTGGACGGTAGTTTGTC
The DNA here is from genome assembly GCA_014338405.1 of Paragonimus skrjabini miyazakii. Lineage (NCBI taxonomy): Eukaryota > Metazoa > Platyhelminthes > Trematoda > Plagiorchiida > Troglotrematidae > Paragonimus > Paragonimus skrjabini miyazakii. The sequence goes on from JTDE01000588.1 coordinate 20,103, forward strand.
AATTTATTCGAATATTCAAACGATGTATTCTGTCATAAGTTTTTACGTCACCCACTCAGATGTTTTTTACGGGGTTACTAAGCCAAAGCGTGCTAACTTCTGTTGAATATTCACTTTGGACCAAGATAACTGTTAGCCATTTGGCAGTCGAAAAATACCTCAGAGGGTACGCGATGATATCCTATAATCACAAGCAGTTAAATATTGTGATCCAAATATTCCAGTAAAACGTTTCAAGCCGTTTTCACCTTTTGCCAAGGTTTATGCTATTTTTCAAGTTCAGACTTTAAAACGTTTGTACACTAATTTCTTTTGATGTCAATTTTCATGGATTTACAGCTCATTTTCCTGCAGCATTATCCAGTGTGTTTCTTGCAATTCTTCAAACAACTATGAAACATATTACCTCATGACTTATCAATGTTGAAGTTCCTACATAGTTTCAGTGATAAAGTAAACGGGTAATTGCATTAGCTGAAACACTGTTTGATTATACAGTGTTCTTGAACCATCTAACTGCAACTATTATTGAACCAACTTAAGGCGGATTGGTTGTGTATGGTAAAAGCATCGTGATCAAACTTTACACAAACTCCTGAGTTTTATTCAAATCATTTTCATTAATACGTCACCAAGGTTAACTCACTAATAACTCGTTAACTTGTACTAGTGATGTATCAACCAAAACTGACATCCTGTCATTTGTAGTCCCATTTTTTCAGGTGCATACGACATGGCCACCCACATATTTGACAACGGGCGTTAACCGAAATGTGAGTTGTTTCCATTTTGCACAAGTATACTTTTAAGCAAAGTATATTACTGTTATTGATCAAGATATGCTGAAGTTCATTCGTCATGCTTTAACATCATTGAATAAATTCCCCACAAAAATTATTCAACCTTGGTTTTGCACACTTTGCTTATGAATTTGTAAATGAGCATCAGTACGGTAACATTACTTGTCGCGTTGATCAATTACCACCTCGATTTGATCCTGAGGCCATGAATGACATATTGTTCGTTTGCTCATTGAGCACCTTTAGCGCACCATATGATAATTTGTGGACCTAAATGTTTGTTTCGCAAACTTCGACATGAATGCTCTCTTAACACTAAATAAAGACCACCTACACTTTATCAAGTAAGATATGAGTTTCCCACTAAAACTATATACGTTGAAGACCGAATCATGACAGCTATCAGTTTCTGTACAAAGACGTTACAGAGTTTGTATTCCACGCACACGAGTATCGAACAACTGAAATCCACCGAAGGCAACTTTATTAATAATGGCTAGAACAGGACTGTGATTTGGCCTGCGCTAATAACAATGGTGCAGATTAATCTTTTAATATGATGGTCTACTGGGGTTCTTGTTCGGCGGCCTGTTAATCATGAAACAAATTCATGTTGAGTATTGCAGATCATTTCACGCACAGTTTGTTGGTGACTGGTTACCCATGGTTTCAACAGTCCGAGGCGGTTGCTACTGGAGTTGGCAATAGATAATTCATCGTGCAAATGTTGTGGACATTATTCAATCTAGAATGTTTGAAACCACTATGTTTCATTGAAAACGTCGCGCATTTTTCGAACTGAAACTCACATAACTCCATTTGTTCTGATCGAACAGGTTGGTAATAAATAATGTAATTTAACCAACGAGTTTAGGTGAGTTGGACAAGGAAGCTGAACGTTTGGCTTCCTTTCCCACAATACTTTCAATAGTTCAACCTACTTTTTCTGAAGGATAAGTTTACAACCCACTTTGTGATATATTCAGTCTTTAAATTTTATTCAGCAGAAAAATAGTGGTTCACATCTAGCTGCTGAAATCAGTCTTACCGAAACCAAAGTATACTAACCCTCATTCTTGATGTTTATTAGCAGGTGGTTGGTGTGCGGAAGCCACGTGGAGCATGTCGAACACATCAGTGACCAGTGACAATTTGGCGTTCATTTTGAACCACACCAGAACAGATTAAATAAATGTGGACCTTAGTGACGATTATGCCCGCTGGGCACGCAAGTAAATTATTTGGGCCTAGGTCTCGGCGATGAATTTTATCTGTTGCGAAAAATCTGAAAGTATGAGAAACGTTTATGTTAGATAAAAATCAGAAGATGCTGGGGATAGTATCCGAATGACACTGGCGATATCCGCAGAAGTTTATTTAATTTTGCGCGATGGTCATTCGAACGTGATATCAGTTTATGTTTAAAGTTGATAGTTGATAGCCTGCTAAGGCTCCTTCTCCGAATCGGTGGTCGTGTCCCCAGACAGACGCACGCCAGATCACAAGGGATTTTGTATAAAAACTGAGGCTACGTGTGATCTGAAACACAAGACAGTTACACTTATTGGACGACATTTTAATTAACCGACTGACTGTGACTCTGTATATTGAATTACTCCAGCGAAATTCTTCTAAGTAGAATTGAACTGTTGAACTCTACAAATACAGTAATGTAAACTTATAATCCTCCATGCATCTGAAATAAGTTAAACTTCCTGGCGCATGGTTCCAAACATAACACATGAAGGGGTTCCGGGAGAGTGACGCTCGGGTTAGCAGTGTTGGAACGAAATTTATTTCAAAAATATTACCAGCAGATCAAAAAAAGTGAACGACGAGCTGGGAGGCGGCTTGTTAATTTGACGACAATAGTCTAGAAGACAGACAGTTCATTAAACAAAACCATTTAAAATACACTGATTGAATGAACGCTGCAAAAATGAATGAATTTTAATCTCACCTGAGGAGCGAAATGGTTTGCCATTATAGCTCATACTGACATTATTGAAGGAAAGTCCATCAACTTGCTCAATCATACTGTCGTCAAATTCAGAAAGTGCTCAAGCAAACAGATTGGTGGGTGAAACATAAAGCAAGACAACCACCTAAGTAGTATCCTGTTCATAGTACAACCTTCTGTTGGGAATCAACTAAGAGAAAGACCATCCAACTCAACCAACATATTTGTGTGAGATTAGGGAACCGTGGACTGAACAATTGATAAGTCTGTTTTTATTAATTATTTGCAAAAAAGCATTAAGTAGTTATGACTGAAATTTACGTAAAGAAAGGTTAAACAACTACCACACATGATCGGCATATAAACACAATAAGCAAGGTCGCAAGGTTAAGTGGCCAGTATACTGTGTATGAACCTGTTTCTACGTTAAAGTGCGGAAATCGTTGTAGCCTTTTTGCAACAGAGCAACAATCTAACATACACACACTAAAGGGAGTTGTGCTTGAATAATTAGGAGAAATAAAGGTCGGCAGAAGTACTTGAATTTTTGACTGCTAATAGTGGAAAAGTGGTAAAGAATAAAATCGGACTATACCAAACAATATAAAACACTGGACAGTGGATGGTTAGCATCAACATATTTCCATCAAGTTTATTTTCGTTCTGCCACAGAGATTTCTGAGATCAAGTCAATAAAAGCCCGTTTGCTATCCGGAATATATGTCAAATTTGCGCTTGAATTCCAATAAATCTGTTGCAATAGACGCCGGTGAGTTATTCCATACCGGGTACACCAAGACACTAAAATGAATTTACTGAGCAAGTCAACCGTCAGGTTCGACACTGTAGTTCTGGCTCAGACATTTCTCGCAAGAGATGTTCGGGTGGTTGAATGTAGCGTATTGAGATTTGACCAGTTTGTAAAACTCATCTGAGTGGGGCACAGAATGTGGTGATCTAACACACTTATGTACCACGTTGTAACCTGTCAATGTCTGTGATGTCTATCATAAGCTATGAAAGAAAAGCATGGCTATTTAGCTATTGATAGAGATGCGTCGGAGAGTTTAGCTTAATAATGAGACAGCTTGGGTGAAAACGTTCAAACAGACAGATGATACCCAGGTTTTGCCAACCACAAGCTAATCCATGCAAACCAAACAACAGAGATATATCCCTTTAAAGGTAGCTTTGTTAAAAATGAGATGGTCCTCGGTGACCCAGCATGTAATGAGTTTGAATCACTCTGTGGTCTTCGATTTAGAATCACGATGTCCAATGTAAGTCAGATTTTAATGTAAACTTGTAATAACAAAGAGAAATCGAGTAGATATGAAATTTCAAGCAAAACATAATAAGAAGCATGTCATACTATGAACATATTTGGCACGCCACCCGTCGCACAATGCCAACCGTAAATTACCCCGCATATTTTAAAATTAAATCGAGATCGTGAATGAAATTAGTAGCCCATAGCAGGATAGAATTTCCTCTATTATAAGTGACAAGTTTCACTTCGAATACGTAATGACCAAGCTGTTCGAACATCCCAGAGAACACTAGAAGGTATAGATAAGCGGACAATTCTTAAGCAAGTAAGTCAGAAACAGATTCCATTTGATGCATCATCCGGGCACATTCCGCTGCGTCTCATCAGGTACACACTGCAGTCTACGTATTAACGTAGTAAAGTTCAACGTGCATAGTGAAACAAAACGACAAAATCAACAGTCAAAGAGACATGCACACATCAATTTATATCAGTAACCCAGGCAAACTGATACTGAGGAGCACGTCATTCAGTAGGTCAATGGTGTCTTCCAATTGTTCGCAATAATGTCCAGCCACCGATTACTCAAGATGCGTCTTAGACATTGCAAATGTAAGCGGCTCAGATAGCACACGTTCCGCTGGTACGAAGTCCACGTTTTGCTGCCATACAAAAGTATCGAAAATACCAGTTAGCGGTAAACAACGAGCCTAGTACCCGGCTTCAGGCTTTGGTTCTTCCAAAACACGTCTTTAAAGACTCCGAGAGCAAGATTAGTCCTTGTCACACGAACTTTTAAATCGCAGTTCACGGACAGATCGGTGGACAAACTGCTACCCAAGTAGAAAAAATTCGCACAGCTATTGACAGCGGCTTCATTAAAGCGACTTCGGGGTGAAGGTGCACATAAAACACCTCTGTCTGGAGAAGGCTAGAAGATAGAAAACGTCTTACCTCCATTGGTGTCCAATGCAAACTTGGATGCCGCGGTCGAGAAAGCCGTAGCCAGTCGCTGTAGTTCGTCCTTGCTGTGTGCGAACAATGCGCTGTCATATGCGAATAAAATCATGTGCATCACTGAGGTGTGCAGCTGACCTGGGGCGCAGAAACGTCCGATCTTCATCAGGCTCCCATCTGTCCACTACTCTATCTCAACGCCGTTCTCCTCAGAATCCTGAAGAGCAGCTTTTAGCATGAGAGTCAAATATAGACTAAATAGAGTCGGGGCTAGGACACAACCCTGCTTCACGCCAGCGGAAATGTCGAAATCATCATCATCCCTACAAGCAACAATCCAATGAAATTGACGAACTTACCTGAACATCCAAACTTATAAAGCACCGTCCACAACGCCTCGCGGCTCAAAGGTCTTGGTGGCCCACGAACAGGGCATGCAGAGGCTGGTTGCGTTCCCGGCAATTCTCTTGAAGCTGTCGAGCAGCGAACACCAGGTCGACCGTAATACGACTTGCTTGGAATCCGCATTCCTCATCAGGAACATTGATCTCCAAGACTTCCGTATTCAGCTGGTTCAGAAGGATTTTTGCAAGGACCTTGCCTGCGCAGCTTAGCAGACTAATACCCCGGTTGCCGTCGGAGCATTGATTGCTACCCTTACCTTTAAATAAAGGTATTATCATAGCATCCTGGAAATCTTGTGGCATCACCTCGTGCTCCCAGATGTGGTGAACCAGCTGGAGCAATGCACGTTCCGGCGCCAGTCCGCCATTCTTCAGGATCTCATCTAGCAGTCCATCTCCACCTGCAGTTTCCCCGTTGAGCAGGTAACCAATCGCCCTCTGGAACTCTATTAAATCAGGATCGAGAGCAAGTGAAGGCTTGACGGACTTTTGCGGCAAGTTTTTCATGGTCTCTTAACCAATGATTGCAGGACGATTTAGTAGGCTACCAATGTGTTTGCGCCAAACCTTCATGATGTCTTCTGGTTGGGTGCACGAACAGCCGGCGTCCATGTTCACTAGTGCTTCAGTAGACTAGATCGATGAACCGGAGATCGCTTTGATTGGATTGTATAACTCTTTATGTTGTCGACGATATGCGAAGCCCTGCCTCTGCTCGCCGTGCTTCATCCACCAGCTGTCCTTGTTATATACCGTGTTGTGCTGACTGCGACATGTTATATAACAATTGTAAACACAGGCACAGTGATATTGTTGACAGGGAACTGTGAGTTGAAACCAGTAAACAAATGCTAGGCTGACAACTCGACGTTCCGCAAAAGTAAATGTAAGCAATGGAAACGGTACATATGAAGGAGGTTGGTTTAGGGGTCACTGATCTGTACGCTCTCCGAAGTACAAATTGTTCGAAACTAAGAGGTAACCAAAGCATGCGTATCAAACATTGTTTGGACTTAAAAGTCCCCGAGTGATCTATAGTAGACATAAAAAGTCACTGAACTGTGGGATAACTGTAAAATATCATCAAAAGGAAACTGACAATTGTTTCATTAATTACGAAGGGACTCACGCAAATATACAACATACAAGAAAGGAGTGAGTCACCCGTGGGAATTTTTACCCAGTTAAGGAAATCCGTGACAAAAACTTCTCCTAATACTATACTATCTCAAAACGTTTTGTTGAATTATCTCAACGGATTGCAGACAACATTTTTGCCTAAATTTATTTAGAATCCTTTCTCAAGCAATAAAGAACTGTAATTAACTTAGTTATAAAACGCTGAAATACTGCTTTTATTTTGCATGGCATTACATTCCCCGTCCTGCCATAAACAACATGACTTAGTGAAGTATGACAGAAACAGTCAAAACCATTTGACTCATCCCTAATAGTTACCCCATCATCTATTGTGGGTTTGTCGAAATTCGACGCGGATGACCTGATTAGACTAGGGCGCACATTCATGCCATCGTTGCTCATTGTCTGCAGTTGCAACTTAGGTGCCTGACGAAGTTGTGGCTGTGCAGTTTAGTCCACAGAAACCGTACTTGGCAGTTAAATGTCAATCACCACAGACAATGTGCAAAAGTGAAGTATTCCTGTAGACAAGTCAAGTTGTAAAAGCAAATGGGACAGTCGAGGTCGTGCAGTGGTGGAATTATGTCCTTGTACCGTTGCACCATCTTTCTCTGTCAAGAGTGACCATTAGTACAATGGATTTATTTTACGTCTTCTAATGCAACACTAGAAAAAGAACCGAACCGTAGGAAGAAAGTGGCATAGCTTTTTGATACCTTTACTGATAAAACCAGATACCCATACAGGACCATGAAGGATAGTGAAAGGAGGAGCGTATGGAAACCACAGTAGCATAATCTATTCATATACATTGTAAACTCATCACATCGTGTGTAAATAATCCAAGTATTAAATCAATTTCTGCTTTGCTTCTGTTGAAACAAACGCACTGTGTAGAAGAGACCCACGTAAAGAAGCCCGGCTTGAATTCCTTCCATGAAAGAAACAAGTACAACGATTTTGAAAAGGCGCTCAAGATGCTCGGCTTAAAGTGTGCTTTCATACTGTGAATAAAGATAGCTTGGGAAAATCTGTCCAACATAACTACCTGGAATGTATGATTGTGTGTAAGGAAGCGTTTTCAATGCAATTAATAGTGAATTCGACTGAAGCGCCCTCCACAAGCTAACTGTGAGAACGATATCTCCTAACAGTAAATTCCCTAATAGATAACGCCTAAATGGTTGACATTTTCAAAAAAAATAGACGAACTCGATAACAGGTAAAGAGCGCAAGATGATTTGTTTTTGTTCTATCCCCGCAGGGTATTCTTCTGTGTATCATGTTACTTGTAGTGTGTGCAATTACTGCTTTTTGCGGAAAGTCAGCGCTACAGAATCCTGCAGGAGTTGTAAATAAACTATGGTTTGAATTGCCCGTTCCATTATGCGTGCACTGAGCATACAGTTAATCGGTGTTGAACTAATAGACAACTCTTATCCAAATTAAGTGTTGTTATGATCTCCCTGTATGACAAAGAATTTCAGGTTGAAGTGGTAACAGATTGCCAAGCGTGACAGCTTGTTGATTAATATTTCAAACATCATTTCAGATAACGTCTCTCTTGTTTTCCATTGTTCTGATTGCATTAAATAACGTTTTTCCCGACACTTTTAAAGTAATTATCTGTTTAAATAACAATCAGTTGCCATTCAGCTGAGCACAGTCAAACGTGGCAGATATGTGGGCAGAGCACTGAGTGAGAATCAGGTCAAACAATTTTTAAGCGCACTCATATTTTAACTAAATCTTGACGAGATAATCGTCTTGTATTTTCTTGTAGCTGTTGTACAGCCACAGAGCACACGTTGTTATTAATGTGTGGCTTACTTTCACCGCAACTTGTTCCTAATTAAGATGGAAGGTCTGAGAGGTTGTGTATGGCAGACACACTGAGAACAATAGGTGATGAGCATTTGTCAAAGATTTTCCAAAACATTGAATAAAAATGTGGTCACGATGAATTTTGGGATAGTGTTACAAGTTGTAAGTTGCTGGAAAACTGGATTGTATACTTTCTGTAAACGAACCGAATCAAACAGTAAATTTTATTTTAACTCCCTTCGGCAACGCTAACAAACGAGTCGATTGACTTGGTTTGTGTTTCGCCAGTAGACTGATTTACTATGTTTGTTTTCTACAGACATTAATGAAACGTTTTGAATTATCTGCGCACAACCATTAAGTGTTATCTTTCACTGGAAAATCGATTTTCCTTGACACACTTTGCATTCTGAATCAGGCAGCGCTTTAGTGTCGAGTGGGGACAGCTACATTTCTTAGAAGCGAGTAAACATTTGACGTTCAGTGCGAAAATTGTGCCTAACATCCAAGCATTTAGCTTCGGATACCGCAAACACTGCCTAGACCGACCGACATGAACACGCGCTTAATCGACTAAACAAGATATCGATCAATTTGTCAGCCAATCGGTGTTTGCTGAAATCAATGTATTAGTCAAACGGACCAATAGAACTACACTTCTAATGGGAACAGAGTGGACGACAGGCCGGCTACTAGGCCCGGTTTGTCAAAATGTGTGTGTGTGCTTGTGTGCACTTTCACAAGCCAAAGAAGATTTGTGGGAAATCGTGTCACTGGTCTGTGTATATTGTGCGTAATGAACGTTGACCGCCACGATCGATAAGGTAGCATTTCCCAAGGTTTCTTAGTATGGTAAAATGTAAAACCTATAAATGCTAAAGCCAAAGTCAAAGTTATTTATAGAATTGCAAACTTGTTACAGGTTTCGTCATGTGAAATGAAGTGAAATAAACTGGGTAATTTTGTTTTGCGTATGCACACATTATCCCTAAAAAGATGGATGTAGTAGACCTTCGTAACTGGCAGTTAACAATCACGAAGAGCTAAAACGCCGGGTATTACAAAGAATACCATAACAGATTTGGATGATGTACTATAGAATGTAGTATTCAGTCAGCTTGATGATGCAGCCAGTTTGTACTACTTCGTATTTTTTGTAAAATCGATCACACTTTTAATACAAAAACAAAATTTTCTTGCGACCGTTGTTTAAGTGCTTTCAGTGTCATCCAACCGAACGTAGCAACACCATGAATGTAAATTGTGGAGTGTCACACTGGTTTCACGGAATATTAGTACTTTGCAATTGTCTATGTAATGTCCCCTGCTGTTTGTTCCCTTGCCAAGCACTCTTAACCAAGCATTTAAAATAAAGCCTAGCTAATTGAATTACAAGCATTTCCGCTGACAAATCTGATATGACTATCACACAATCAGTCAAAAGATTACAGCCAAGGAATGTAAAATAGCCCCCCATGAAAACCAGTGACACATTATTGGATCCGTTTATCAACTGAGTAGATATGGTGAGCAAACAGGTGATACGGACAATTTTGGGAGCGAATTGTGGATGATCTTATCACGAGATTCAAATGAAAACGTACAAATTCTTGTGTGACTCAAAGGGGAAACAAGCATATAAGTTTGTCGCACACGTTCACGAGGAAAATGATTCATATCGCAAGTTTTAACAGCCGAATTACTAAAAGAGTGAAGGTTCTGGGGAGGCGCTTTTATTCAGAAGAGCTGGAAGCCTTCTGTCAATTATCAAGCAGCTACAAGCATCCGTTGTAAGTTGCTATTAACAGGTAACGTTACGCTAAACTACATAAGAATTGGTTGGCATATGCCGCTTTTCAACAATGAAAAGGAAGCAAAGAGATAGTCTCATATACTTAAGTTTTCAGTGGGTAAGCTACTGTTCAAACAGAGTGTCTTCTCAGTTAGGATCTGTGCAGCCTGAGACGCATTGCTAAACTCTGTTCTTCCGGCTGATTCAGGTGAGGTAACAAACACTCCACCCAACTGTCGTACAACCAAGAGATAGCAGGAGCCACAATTCTATTAAACACATGTAGTTCAACAGATTTGTGTCTAATAGTCTGCTGGACTTCGTGATCTGTTTCTAGGTTTCTCGGTTATTTTTACTTTGCTTAACCGCACAAATTTTACTATTCGGTTAAAACAAGGTCAAAGACCCATGAGCGGTTAACTCTCCTCCACATATATATACCACATGGCGTGACAACGCGGTAGTACAAATGACAAGCAGGATATATCACTAAACACAAATAATTTGGCTGGAGGCAAGTGCCTGTGGCTAGGCATAGCGGATGTATAACGTTTGTAAATAATCCAAACTGAACAAAAATATGGGAAATGGAAGGAGAGACTAAGGTAACTCAACCAACGATCTCATTTACAGTCACCCTGAGCGGGATAATCAACTGCGTTGAATACGCAGATATATTTTCACCGATTCTGTCAATTTTAGAATGTCCAAGGTCTTCAAGTGAAATACGATTTTGAGTACAAATAAAAACAGATAACATAACTCATCTCTGGAAATATTTTTTTTAGGAAACCCACAGTTTGAATTACGAACAATCAGCTTTGTGCCCAACACGTATGTCAAATCAAACAACTCGTAACCTAATCAGCTTGACAACAGTCAGGTATTCAGTGAAATTCAGTCAAGAATATTGCTGCATTTTAAACAATGAATGCCCGTTCAGCTGGCCTCAATTTTCTGTGTTTCAAAACTGAAATCCTTTAGAGTAGAACCAATTACAAAATATTTAGCATTTCGGCTGGATTCAAACACGTGACAGAAACATCATGCCAACACACGGCAAGTGCTCCATCACTACAGCAACATCGACGGCATTGATGGATTCCGGCGTTAACTGTTTTGAAAACCATACACAAGGAGTCACCCTTTTGGATACATCCGTGGATTCTATAAAACAACGCAAATTAGGTGGATAATAGCGTTTAAACTTTAAATATATGGGCTTCCTCTATTGCCTCATAGCTCGGTTGGTACTGCACTTGGGTATATTGCATATGCTGTTTCTACCACAAATTCGAATCCAGTCAAGTTCCAGAATTTTCGTAACTGGGTCTCACTGACAATGTCAGAACTGCTACACTAAGTACAAGCAAAAATTGGTTCGCATGTACATATTCATTGAATCTCTCACTACAAGTTTCGTTCATTTCTCAGCTGAGTAGAAAACGGAAGAGCTCCTCATTCCCAGATTGACTCAGCCGTCTAAACGATTTGGATGTCATAACAAGCCACTTGTTGTACTTCCGGGAATACTGCCTACACACGCTAAAAGACATTTCAAAGTTTGCAGCTATTTGCAAACGTTTTACTGATCAACACGTAAAAGAAATTTAGGTTACCTAGAGACAATTCATTTCATACGATTCAAAGCCCAAACGATCACTCCACTTTGTATTACTCGTCCGTGCTAAAATGCTTGATCAACTTTTCTTCAATTGAAATCCTCGCGATCTATCCTTAAATGTCTAGGATAACTTGATTCCCACGACTAACTCACTGTGGTTTAAGGACTTTTGATGTTTTGGTCCTAACTGCTGTAGAGAAATACACACTCTGAGCATCGACATGAACTCAAGATCTCAATTTAAGGACGGATTTCACAAGACTGCAATACTGATGAGGTTTTATATTAAGAAAACTGTTGCTCAGTTTATCATTTTGTCAAGAACTGGCAAACTCATCCTCTGTTCTGACCTCAGTAATCCAACTTGGCAGACACTTGGTTTACAATATTCCAATTTTCCGTTTGGTCAACACAAGAGCACGGCCGAATTGTGCACGTAATAATACGTGGTATTCTTCTCGGAACAAAAGAATTTAAGAGTTACAGAGTGTGGAAGGATCTCACCAGGTAGTCGTTAGATCATTCAGTACAACAGTGTTTGGAAATATTGAAAGTTTGCAACACTTGTTTTTCTTTGTAATATTCACCGGGACATCAAGAAGATTAGTGATGTCAGGTATTAACATGTCGATTTCATATTATCAGCCGCTCATTGGAACTCGACAGAACTATATAGATGTATAGTTAGGTTGATTTTCTAGTAAACAGTGAAAGAAATATATCGAAAGAAGTAAGTCTTAAGTTAATTTTTGAAGACGCCGATTCAACACGAAGGGGTTAGGAATCGCTGTAGAGTCAAACAAACCATCAAAAAACATACTAAATACAAAAGCACTACGCTTTGTGCTCTTCTGGTGTTTGGGTCCATGAGGCTCACCTTCACTAAGTGCTAAAGGGAAATCGATTAGGGAAATTATTTATTCACTCTGAGAGTAATTGACACAAATGAAAATTTTGTGAATAATGCTTGGAATACCTCGTTTTTATTATGTAACCAGCGTGATTTGCATACGCAGATATGTTTCATGCAAGCTCCTCTCCCCACGTGGGGAATAAAACAGTCCGAATAAAGTGCAGTGTACAGACGTTTTTACATTAGGTCATCATTTAAGATGTGGTGACCATGTTGTTGGACATGTCGGTGAGGAGATAACCAGTGAGGACCTATGTAACGTTTGATCAAATGACACCGACCATCTGCCTGCCTACTTATGTTTACTCCGACGAAGTTTGGAAAAAAGACGCAATTGACTTTACACGTGTAGCTCTTTATCACAATTGAGCATTATGAGAAATTTACTCCCTTCGAAGCGTAGAAAGAGAGGTGGAGTGAAGCACTAACTTCCGTGCTGAACGGTAGAAAATGAAAGAACAGGGCCATATTGTCTGTGGCAATGTTGAAGCTAGCGTGCATCTGGAAGAAAATATAGAAGTTTTTCATCAGCCAGCCTATGGGTCACAGCTGTAAGTGATCATCTTACGATCGGTCGGCTAGTGGGGAAACGTAGATATCAAAACTGTTAAAAGTTAACTGTCCGGAGCTTGGTGTGAGCCCTTCAGTATAGCATCATCTATTACGAAGTTAAAACCACAACCAAGGTGAATTTTGATTACTGTAGTGCACAGCACACAGATTTATTTCAAATTGACCTATGCAAATGATATGCGAAAATTCATTCTGGACTCCACTAATTCGTAAGTAATGCTCCTTTTGGGGACAGGGAGATTGTCAGAGTGAAAATGTGATCAAAGTTCACCAAATTACATATCGTGTAATCTTTGGAAGTTCCTGTTCTTGAAAGTGTTTCCCGATAAAATGATTGATCAATGGACTGCTTCCGGAATGCAGAAGCCGTCGGATGAATTGTTCGGGCAACAGTGTCTTCGGAAGTATCCACATTATTTCCGGCATCACCTATTCCTATGAACTTCACACCAAAACAAGACGAGGGCACAAATAACTGTTGACGTTAATCAGTCGCTCACAATAATTGAATAGAACACCCTCCCCAGTTTCACAGTCTCCGGAAAAAAGTCATCACATTCGGAGAACGTTATCACTTCGGCTAGCAAATTTAGTCAATACCTATTGAACCTTAAAACAAATAGTAGGTGGCTCGTTTTGTTGTCTGATTATACGAGCAAATCTTCCGGGTAATACCGGGAAACCTTATGCAGGGGCTCGTTACAAAAACAATGAACGCAGGTTATTGTGGACATGATACAGAAAACTCATGGGTTATACGTTACGACTGTAGATTTTTTGCAAACCGGAGGAAACTCACCAGGACTGTATTAATCGGTAAATTCCTACCAGCCACTCATCTTTGCTGTTGAATACACAGAAAATTCCAGTTCACTCCTGTATCAATTGGTTCACAACCAGCTGTTTGCACGCGCCTCACCTGTTAATAAAACAAGAGTATGTTGTCCTCATGAGTACCCAGTGTATTTGGGGGGAAATACTTTGGTAAAGACCACCAGAAGACACAATTAACAACGACGCGACAAAGTGCGGAGTAGATACTCCAGACTAGCTACTGACTAACAACAAGTACATCAGGTATTTCGGCGCACATCGAGTTTGTCAACGGGATGGTAGCAGACGTTAATTCGACTTCGAGAATTATCTATTCAGATTGCTTATTTCCGGAGGAGCTTAATAATATATTGGTTTCTTTAATCCATCAGAGAAATTACCTCATCCAAATCTTGGCGGTAGTATGCTTCATAAACCCCAAGAAGTAAATTATCAACATTTATCACATGTGCACATCTTCAGCAGATGATGGACAATCCACTGAGTGTCAAGGTCACACAAAAATGGGGATAACTTCTGGATCAGTTGAGAAAAGCTGCCGCAGTCAACATGAGTTACGAAAAAACTACTTATTTAATTTTGAGGTTACTTCGAGAATGCGGAATTCGAATTTGTGTGGTATAATACTGAGGCCGGATATTTGCTGCGTGACCTAATGGAAGATGTTGAAATAAACTTAGCGAGATCAGGATGTTAGGGGTGGGTTGTTTCAGGTAGAATTTCTGCTGAAAAGCGATTGCGGATTGTGAAGTAGTGGGTAAAATGAAATCGGCGGATTGTTTCCAGTGAATGTCACTGCACTGAGTCAGCTGATTTAGGAATCTGACAGGGATTACAAAGCCCTTGAGAAATAGACCATGGAAAGTATTTGGTAAACAGTTCGTTTACTTGGGAAACACACAAGCCCAATAGATTATTCACAAGTGGAAAGGAATGAAGAGAGAGTTTAGGTGCCGAAAACAAGTGACAACCGCCGGACTGTGGTAGAAAGATCAATGACTTGAAGTGACAAAATCCTGTTGATTCTCAGAGTGAACCTCAGATACTTAATAGAAAGCAATCAAGCAGAAGGTTACCTATTTAACTGAGAGGAACAGTATGCTTCAAAATGCCTACAAATACTTGTTTTTGTGAGTGGAACCAAACTGTCGGCATATTCAGATGATTCAGGTTGTAGAATTTGAAAATCCGACAAAATTGCCTAAATTGTTAAACTGTCCAGCAGAATGGAAGAAGGAATTTCAGTTGGGCCTTTGGTGCCCAACACTAAATAACCCTCATACTTCAATTACAAGTATAATTGTCACGTTGTAAGGATGAAATATGAAATGGACATAAGAGTGGGGTTTATTGCACACTGGAGATTACAAGAGTCGGTGAGAGAGTAATTGCGTCAAAACTCTACCGACGACCGTTGAATTGCAGATGATCCGAGAATTCAAACACTTCGGGAATTGTAACCACGTTGTCAGAGGTGCTAATAACCAGGCCGTCAGAAGCACCGAAGCGGTTACTTCCAGAACAAAAACGGTTGCGATTAATGTTACCGAGGGTGTGACCGACGCCAAGGTCACACTTCCGTGGATTCAGTATTTGCCTAGTTTCAGACTGAATCTCGCAGGATCAAGAAAATCATTTGAAATGACATGTGTGATATTGTCACGCATTCACTATCGCCCCCACATGACTGTGATCTGCACCACTTGTGTGATTTCTAATGACTTATCTCGTTTGTTATGATCTTCACATGCAGTTAGCACTTTCTGTGTGTAGTATTAAAAGCCTGGTCAGAGTCAGCGAGACAACTGTCTGCAAAGTTGAATTTTTAATAATTCTAGGGGAATCTGAAGAGATCTCTGTCATATTTTCATTCCAGGAGACAAACACATACTATTATCAGTATCAAGGGCAAAAGACGTATGTGCAATGTACTGTGGCACGACTATTTCTGCCGTATAGTTTGATGACCACTTTTGTAGTTCAATTAAAAAGATACTTTTATTGAATAATTTCAACAATATCATGATTGCTGGTGGTCTATTTCAAAAGAGTGAATAACACCTTCATTGAAGAGAGATGACAACATTTGTCGTCTACTGTATGTGGAGACGATACAATTCAACAATTAAGCGGTAAGTTTTGGTTATGCTCTAGTGAAAACCCATAACCCTTGCTGGTTCTTTAGGTTACACTGTATGCATGACATAATCCTACATCGCGAACAAAAACGAATATGTATACAAGCAAAGGCGTTCAATTATTTTAGGTTCTCCTCTCTAAGCAGGTCGCCATATTTTTCCATTTTCGTCATGAGTACAGTCCTAATGTAAAGAAGAATAACGAAGTGAAACTGGAGTGTTCTCATTTTGACAACTTACTGTGAAGCTCAAGCAATTGTTCAACAAAATTGTAGGTTTATCTATGGGAGTTATCTTTTGGAAGCAACCTGTAAATGATGAACGTTTCTGTCCTATCAAATGACTTCGGCAAACATAAGTCAACTTGCTACTGCACAATACAGCACTTACGTTCCCCAAAAAATTTCAAATCGCATATATTCAAATAATTTGACACATGTCCTAAAAAATTTTTTATCGAGCCCTCTTGTTGAACTGTTTGGCACATGCAGTTTATAGAATAGAAGCAGCGTTGGGAACAGTGAATTATTTTGCAACACATTCTTGATGAACAATTACCCTGGTGCACATAAAACGTGATGACTAACTACGAGTTCTATCCAGTTTACTGATTGAAATGTTGTTATCCGTCAACTTGAACTGTTTCACTTATGTCCGTATCCACAATTATACTGCAAACCATCAGTAAACGTTTACCACTGGTCCTCTCAACAAAACACATTGTCAGCCTTATAAGATCATATTAATTCCAGCATTAAGCTTGAAGAAAAATCAGATTCTGTTCATCACTAAGTGTCCGATATTTCTACTTAATAGTTCAAGCGATGAACGACTCATTTGAAGCTAAAAAGAAGTCTATTTCCCACCTTCAGTATACACAATTCAGACAGCATTCCGAAGTCCCTTGAAGAAACCTTGTCGAAAGACGCAACAAAACTATGTTTTACATCATCCAAAAATAAACATCAGCAGATAGATTTTTCTTCTTTTCTGTAGATAGTAATCTTTTATTGTCAATCTACTATGGAAAACAAACTTCCTGAGATTGACAGAGGATGTCTTTAGACCAGTAAAATATTTAAAACAGTTATATCCCTCCAGTAATTTGAACAAAACCGTTACAAGACGAACACTGGTGGCATTTTGTATTGTCTCGTCAGTACCAAATAACCAACAATACGGAAAACGTTTAATTTAACGTCTACAGTACTTGGGGGTATGCACAAAGAAACCAACAATAGCAAAAACGTCCAATCGTGTGCTCTGAATGACACTGACTGCGATTTTAGGACTATGGCAACCTCAGGTTCACAGTTGTTTTGTACACACCACACAGGTGTAAACCGGTTTATCGTGACGGCTTCAGCAAATTTTAAGAACCGTGGGTTGTGGTGGTGCAGTATAATGGTAAGGGCTGAGGTCAGGTCAGTTGACAGGATGTGTCGTCCGGTCGACAAAGCTGGGGACTTACGATTCTTTGTGACTACAGTGTCCGGTTTCGAGGTCTGTTTGCGAATCCACTTAGGTACATGTTCCTTCATTCTTGAAACCAATGATCTATCGGTTTTGCCTATGTAACTTTCTCTGCAGTCACGTGAGAATTGGTAAACACAGTGTGATTTGGCGCCGATAGGTTGATCTCCATTGATTGTAGGCACAGGTAACTTGCGAGTCTTATTAAGGATCCTCAATTTGGCTGCGTTGTAAGTACGTTTCAACGAAGGAACAATTCGTTGGATTGTTCGCATCATCGTGATATCCCCTTTGAATGGTAGCTCAATAAATACTAATTTCTTCTGGAACTCCTCATTTTTACTGCTTTCGCCATTCGCCGTGACGCTAAATAAAGCTTCTGGGATATCCATTACCCTCCAGAGTCGTTTTAAGCATTTCTAGCTCTTGCTCAACACAATCGGGTGTACAAATCCGGCGTGCTCTGCTAAACAGTGTTCTCACTACACTCCGCCTACATTTCACCGGGTTGAAACTAGTGAAATGCATATACTAATCAGACCATGTTGGTTTCCTGTAAATGCCATGCTTTATTGATTCGTCGGTCCTTCGCGTGATGAGTATGTCCAAGTATTAAAATCTTTCACTAATGTCCATTGAGATCAAATCTTTCAACTAAATTCTCGAAGTTACTCAGTATTTCAGCCCTTCTATTTGATGGGGGGTGTTTACCGAAACTCAGGTTAGTTACTCATCTACACTTCTATGTAAGTTCGTAATAATAGTTCCATAATACGTCCGCATGTCTTTTCTTGGATATCCTGACGTACTTTATCGTCCTACCCTGCGATAACATACTTTACCTGTGTCGCTTTGAAGAACCCAATATGATATGGTTTACTTACATTAATGTCGCGGTCTTTTTTAGACATGGTTATCTTGAAAACAATGCAAAGCTTTTATCAGCATTTTTCTGAGGCCACAAGTAGAGGCGATAACTAGTCACATACTGAAAACTCGTCGTTAGTGTTCAGTTACACTGGATTCACTTCAATACATGGGATATACGGATAAGTGTATGGTTGTATCCCGGGGAGCATTACATGGACTTAGTGTTGGTGAAGTAAGCAGTGCAGTGTAGTATCACGATGCCTACAGACTGCACACACACAAAACATAGACATCAAGACCTGACGTGATCAATTGTAGACTGGCTGTAGTACTTTACCTACAAGCGTAAGTACCATTTGGAACGCAAATTTGACAGCATGCATTGTTCGGTTCATGCAATTGTTTCAATCACGGATAAACTATAACTGAACGGCGCTTGCAAATAGCCAGCAACAGCTCAAGAAATGAAATGTACGGTAAAGCCAGTTGAGTTAATTGTTTACAACGATCTTATAATTAGCCAGATTTTTAGAACCTGTCCGGTCAACATGTGAGAGAGCATGATCAGTCGTACAAACATCCTTTGTTTGTTTGTCCTTAATACAAAAGATCGATAACATCACAATTATCTGTATCACGTGCGTGTGTGGCAACAACCGTGTGAAAATCTGTGTCCGTCTCACTGTTTATCCTGGGGTAATGGGAATGTTCAACCTGCTGATCGTCTTATTTTGTCGGCAGTCCGTTTATGATGAAATGTGCCACCCACCAGGCCAATTAGATTGACAACCATTTAACCAACTTACAACAGACGGTTTCCTGGAGACACTTAAATACAGTATTTCGAATTTCGAATTATGATATAAACTCCATTCCATAATTTCATCAGCCGTAAACGTCTGATTATTGTAAAAGCGAAAACACTAGTACTTGGAGGAAACTGAACACGTACAGATTGGTGCTAATCGTGAGTGATGCTCAGATCTAAGCTAACAATAAACAAGAGTTAACAGTGTTTTTGAACGTGTGTAGTGAGTATCTTACAGCTGATCTTCAAACCATCAAAACAGATGGAAAATGTATGAGTTACAAATGTTCATCTGAACAGTTAATGGGGATTAAATGGAGCCGTGATCCACTGTCTACCCCTTGTCATCAAACAACACATTGTTCACCAAGTCCAGTAGAATATAAAATTTCGGCATGAATGAGAAGTGATCGGTTAGTACTTACAGAAATGCACGGTGTCTATTTCGTAAAATGTTTACAAACTAATGGGTACTAGTAAGCAAATCTGGCCGAACCTGCAAACAATTTAGTAGCGTTTAGTTTTATTCTAATTGCATGGTACACAATCCAGTTGCCTACTTGGAACTTGGCCCAAGTTCATCTACCCGCCTGGTAACGATATACAATACCTCCGGACTGCAAAAAGATGAATATAAGTTCTGGTGTTGCTTGGAAGAGCTTTGCTGAACTGTTGATCCGAATATATTTGCTTCGCCTAACTTTGTTTGACGTTTAACTGGTATGTTAACGAGTCCAGTTAATGAGCCGCAGTTTTTGTTTTCACTTTAACGAGAAAGAATAAACTCATTTTACCAAACAGATATAGTCAATTTAGGAATCATTCTATTTAGTTGTCCCACTTGAGTTGCAGACGGGCCAGGTTTTGAACCTTGATGCAAGATCACCTTTCTGATCCTAGCAGCACTAACCGGGCTGGTTCTTCTGACCCCATTTAGTTGACAAGATGGTAGAAAAGGTTTTGGAAATTCAGTTCAAGTCACTCCTGAAAAATTATGTGACAAACTTAATTCGCTTTTACTCGTGAGAATCTAGGGTTTCACGCTGCTCGGTGTAATTGGCAGGATGGAGATTAAATTTCCTAGCACGCTATATATTAGAGGAATCATGAGCATAAAGTAACTTATTGTTTAAAGACAGCCGATGACAGCCATCTCTTTTTTGACACCAGTCACTATTCTGCATCAGAAATCATGGTATTCAGTGTGCGGCACACTACTTCGATATTTGTACCTCCAGAATGCTTCGATACCTTAGTTGGCACAGTTCTTGAAACCGACAATGAGGACCACAAAGAAACATGAAAAATTATAAGATATACCTTTTCTACTAAGGTGATGTATGTCTCGCGAGACTTCCACCTATTACGCCCTCCGTCATCAAGCATATGCTCAGTTCATTCAAATGTCGGGATCTTTTTAACATAAATCCACATCGTCAATTACAAATATGTACGGGACACAGTAGACTACCCATAATCCGACAGAATCCATTTGCCAATGAAGCTATTATGGGGAAGATTTTAGAGTTTTGTTAAACACGGCGGACATCGCACACAATAAAGTGTGAGGAATTAGCAAGACATTTTTGGTGTGCATCACAGCGAGTCGCATTTTGAAAAATGCCAAGTGTTCTAAATGCCTGGCAAAAGCAGTTTTAAGAGCACCGTGTTGTAAGACGTTTCATCAGTATCCGAATACTAAGTTTGACGAGATCGTACTTTGGGGCATTTATTGGTTTGAATATGACGGTACACTGCCACACACTAGGCACTGTGTCAAATAGAAGTAGCTTTAAAGGTTGGTTGAGGAGGATCAACACAGTAGTTGTTTTGGTTACCAGAACTGAACACATTAAACGTCAAGCGAAGTTGGGCAACCTAGAGTTCAAAATGTATGCATCAAAGTCGAGGACCAGATTGGTGTTTAAACGTGGTTTATGTTTGCGAACATGTAAAATAGAATGGATTGTTGAAGTTAATGATTCTTAACTGACGAACGTTGTATTGTTGATGCCATTTCCTGACAAACACTGAGCAAACCATGTTTAATACCTCCCTTTATAGGGAATGTGAGATCGACCTTCCTTAAGTTACTCGACGTGAATGCGACCCATTGATTTTTATTTCCCGTAGTGTAGTTAAGTTAACCATTGCCCACTGACACGATGGTGCACACTTTGTCGGCTAGAATGAGATTATTATCACACTGAGCTTTTGTTGAGAATCCTAGATGAACAGTTAAACAACTCACGTGATGTTGATGCGGCCAGGAACTTTCCTTGCCACCTGATGCAGAGAAAGCGCATATCCCAGCAGCAAGGACCACTCTTTTAAGTTCATGCACTGAATCACAATTGTTTTCATTCTTTTTGCTCGAACAAACATTTCTTATACACTTTGTAATACATTTAGTTGGCTGGAAATAATTCATTGTTGAAACATTTGGCAGGAGGAGAGATAAACCTGCCGTTATTGTCGAAAATGTTCAAACGTTTGGAATGGTCACAAGCTGAACGCGATGACGGTCTGCTTCTATGACCGGTTCAACTGCGATGTGCGCAAATTTGATAGGGTGGCACGAATTCATAAACATATTTGTACTACAACATGCTGGGTAGTTTCAATATGGAAGCATATGCTTCGCCGTTCTAGATCAGTTAGAAACTTTGCAAAATAATCGTCTTTCAATTCGTAACATCAGCCGATTTTGGCCTTCAAGTGATCATACTATTGCACGGCTGAAGAGAGTTTTGAAATCCATCAACGAAATGAAGTCGGTAGCTAAACTTCTTCGTATGCCGTATAAACCTGACACCATGTGCATGCCGAATTTCAGCCCGGCGCACAAATACAGGATGTGAAAATGGCTGTCAACGTTGACGTTAGTTGTTAATGTGTAAAACACGATAACCCCTCACTGTGGACCACACGAGTCATTCAGCTGGTTAGAATGATCCAGAAGTTAAAAACTTGCATTACCTACGGCTTTTCATCCATATCCAGATTGTATGGAGCGGTATGTTATATCATTGTTATATCATTGTTATCATTGTTATATCATTGTTATATCATTGTTTTATAAGCAGCAGGATATTTTGCCGGGTGTTAAGTTAAAATTACACACAGTTCATCTTCGTTTTCGAATTCCCTAGGATTATTCGGGCTAGACTATTTAAAAATCTTTGCTAACATTCAGCTGTAAACGGGGTCACTATGAACCGTAAATACGATTATATGGACATGCCACCTGGTACTCGGCTTTGAGTGATACATTATGCAAACGATGTCACTCTAATCTGTAAGAGTTAACGAGGATTCCAAAACAATTCAATTATTACTGTGTCTTAGTTTGTTAGTTCCTTGTGGTTTTTCACCTTCTAAGAGCAGGTTTCTATTGCAAGATGGTAGTGATTCTAAGTCTGCTGTCATACTTCCTGGTGAATAGCTTGGAACAGTCGGGAGATCTATGCATCGTTAGCGCTACGTAAGCGCTCTTAGAATACCCTACGAAGCCAAAAACCCTCTAACTAAGGTTCGGATGGCGTTAGTTACACTACGCTGTCTGAGATGACATCATGATCTTTCTTTCTGTGAAAAACCGTGTGTGCAATGACAATGTAAGAGCTGTCTTGTACGGACGCCAAAACTGATCTATTCGCATGCAGATTGTTCATACGATATACGTTTACAACCGGTGTATCCGAAGCAGTAGCTGTGTTTATTGTGAACACTGTGCCAATAACGGTTAGGTTCCGGACGGATAGATTTGATCGATCCATGAATGTAATAATCTCGTCTTACAAGCTTTGTTGTCTATATCATCTCCTACGACTGTAAACTGAACGTTTGCCAGGCCGTGGCTCGTTTATGACTAATAGGCCTGGACATAAATGGTGGCCAGCGTGTTACATGGGTTAGAGGTGTGGAGGAATTGACACTGCAGTTTGTTCTAATGGTGCGCTTCCTGGATGGGGTTCAAACAACATTGAACATCTTTAAGTGAAGATGTCTTCTGATGGGGTAAAAGATGGAATTCACTGTCACAGATGATAAGCACTTTTGTGTGTGTCCTCTCAATCTTATCAACTGCTTTTAATTTCTAATATGTTGTGACACACTTGCAAATTTATGTGGTCTTCTCATGTTGAATATCTATACATACTTGCATTAACTGTCTACGAATGCACTACTACCAATTACTGGGAGTGTTTGAAAAAGCCATACAAGACGGTAGTTGTCTCCTCCACAGACCTAACGTTCTGTTTCTATAAAGATAAGAACTACTTTCATAACAGTGAAACAGAAGAATCTCTAGTTACTCTTTTAAATTTCAAAATATAAACAGGCTCAATTGTAAGTCAAATCCGAGCCATCTAAACACGCTGATGAACTCAAGTAAAATTAGTCAAAATGTATCGGGTCCACAACGCGTGTGATTCAGTCAGTAGACACTCAGCTATTAAATTAATGCTAGGATACCCTTAACTAACGATTCCTCTTTGACTTAAACCTTGGGTAAACACTAAGGCAGTCACAACCTAATTACAAGCCACTGCTGTTTATGCTGAAATTGTGGTGATATCGATTACTTCGATGTGTTTCGGATAAACACAGTTTGTTTGCGTGAGTGATCGTTCACTCCCTCGTGCTGGCCAGATTGGTTCCAATAATCTGGCTCATTAAACGATTGTTGTGGAGGTTTATCTCTATAAATACCATTCCGGCTTATACTGTACCGTTATATCTAGACGTTTGTGTACAACACAGTGTCACCCAACTATGAAATAGCTCATAAGTAGTTTGGCAGATTTGATAAGTTAGAAGAGATTAAATTGCGACAATTTTGGGCATCCGCTGGATTCGAACCAGCGACAGAAACAACAAGTCCAAACGCGGCAAGCGCACTACCAGCTGAGCTACTTAGCCACACCGGAAGCTCAGAATTCTGCCAAACTACTTATCAGTAATTCAGTGTCAATGCTCATCGGTGGCGTTGGTGGATTCCAGTGTGAACTGATCGAGAAATCCTACTTGGGTAGTCAATCGGCTGGATCATTTGGTGGATTCCATATGGCACAGTTGGGTGGGTGGCTAACCAGGTCCAAATGTAAAATTTCTGAGCTTCCGCCTTGGCTTCGTAGCTCAGATGGTAGAGCATTTGCCGCGTTTGGGCATGTTGTTTCTGTCGCTGGTTCGAATCCAGTCTCTTCTAAATTATAAAATGACTGTTTTTGCAACAGTTACACTTAGCCTAACAACATGAGCCAACCGTTTATCTGAACGCATGTGTCTACGATTGGCCTCGACTTTAATTGCAAATGCATTGGCCTCACCTGTTAGTTGCATAGTCGAGTCGAACCTTGAGGCTTGTGTGTGGGACACCAACAACTGAGCAGAACACAGTAATTGAATCATACATGCCGAGGGTATTGGTTAGTCAGCAGTGTGTAACTTTTGCACATTCCTCCACAAAAGTGCATTACTTAGTTAGCTATCGTAACTGCTAACACTGGAATGAGATCGATAAACCGTTTCTGGCCGAGAAGATAGCCGCATACACTAATTTATGCTTCGGGGCTAACGTACTAGTCTAAACCCTCAACTTCATTTAAAATGACAGTATACGCCACCATTATACGTGCCCACTTTAGTTACAGTCGGGTTCCTCGTCCATGTCTGAAGATGAAATGCCTAATTTTACAGCCTCGTTAAGTGTACATTCCACCATTTGTTGCCGTAACAGCAGGAAGGATGATCGCATGAACAGACGCTTGGCTGAACGGGTGAGTAAACCTCGTCCAGCCTGATTCAACAGTGGCAAAACGGATGCGTCCGACGTATTGATGTCATCAAATTTGGTGAATTCTAGCCATTCTCTCGATCCGACAAAAAATTACGTTGCAACCAACGAGTTAAGGTCACACAGCTGATGTCACTGTGGCTGAATCAATTGCATGGATCAATGCTGCCTAAAGTAGATGCCATATTGTTCGGATGTGCTAACAAGATTTTGTGAACTTCCATCAAGCAAGGTACTGTCTATGAAGTTGTAATAATACCAAAGTATTTGAAGTAAATTCTAAACCAAATAGATTAAGAAAAAGAAATTCAATCAGTTGTGTGTCCACATATGTACTTAGCAAAGTCAATTGTTTGTGAAACAACAATCGTACGCACATGATCGTAGTTCGTATGGGGCTCGTGGAAAGGGTATTGCACAACTGGTGAACATAATAGAAGGCAGAATTTCTGCATAATGGCCGTTTAACAAAAGACTGACTGGAAGATTCGGAAGAATAAAAACTCCGATCGACTGCGAGTAATTTTCATGTTGTCCTTCTGGGTTGTTTTTTTGTTAGCGATAAAGCCGCTTACGACTGAACTATACTGATCATGCATTTAATAGTGCGTCCAGTCTAGTGGGTCTGTTCACTGGTTACTCGCTCTGTACACAAACGTAGGCAAAAAAATGTGTACACCATTTTAAGTAGTACGAGATGCGGTTGATACCGTTCTCTACTTGCTCATGTTATTGAGTTTTGGAATAGTTGTTATTCCTTGTTCATCATTCGGGTTAGGAAAGTTGAATTGCTGATCAGTCATTCTTTAACGTATTTTCCAGTGCCCGACACTGAATATAGAGTAATGCATGTTGCACTTAGATCTCTCCCTGTTGTGTTCTTGCTCCACTGCAAAAGGTCCCTGTGAAAATTAGTTCCAGTTGATTGATAGTTTTGTTCAGTAGAGAATGATCGAATAAGGGACAGGAACAATTGAACAGCAAATTTTGCCCTCGTCTGGCAACAAACAGACGAAGTTAAACCATTCTTGTTTCGCGAAAACGGTGTTAATGCTGTCATGGTAACCAGGTTGTTTAATGCATCACCAGTAAACCGCCTTGTTGTTGCTCTGTAGACCTGGCTGGTTTCAAAGGTCATGGAAACCGAATGTGTGTGACAGAGAGCATATTGGTAGTTGAAGAATGTTACCGCACTATATGGCAGCTTTGGAGTCAAACAAACAACGTAATCCTTCCCTATAAAGTCTGAGAGGAATAGTACAGAAATGTAATATTTCGACCTACCCTGTATGCAGACTCTCGAAAAACTGAACTTTCGAAAATCTTAGGAAATGCATCGTTAAGCAAAATTGGCCGGCAATCAAGAGTTGAAGCTTAACTCCTTGGTTTACTGATTAGTTGAAGGTTCAACAAATGTGATGACGGGATATTCCGTTTACTCGGACTTGGTTCTGGAATAATCATTTCAGGTGCACCGGGATATGTGGATAAGACCAACTACGTGTTGATTGAGGAGGTTAGAGTTCAAACCACACAAACCAAGATTGTGAGATGACAAAAGCTAAGGTCATACAAGTTATGAAGGAAATCAGACGGATTGGCGTTGTCGTATTCGAGTATGTTCGATCTGATGCTGAACGCGGAGCATGTAAAAGTTCGCGAAGTTAATTCGTCACAAGACGTGATTCCGTGCATCACGAATTACTCAGCAGTTATAAATTGGTTAGAGAGACTTCTGACTCCCTAGGGTCTCGGGTGTGTTTTTAGTACTTAAAATCAGCATTAAAAATGCTGATAGCAAATAAGTATTTGCAGTAGCCTTATATGTGTTCACAATTTAATAAACTCCAGCACATCAATGCGTTTGCCACAAGTGAGTAAACAAACTTTTTCTGCTGGTAAGTTGATCAATAGTACTATGTACATTATGGATTGAGTTATCGAAGTGATTGAAGTATCGCATCGGAATTGTTATGCCAAAACAGTGAGTTAAGCAATAGAAAATTCGAGATAAGCTTAGTTTGATGGAAGTGAATAAAATACTCCAAAGCACCCTTACATATTATCACATGGCAGCTTAAATTACAAGCTCAGTTCATGTAATGGATCCAGATGTGCTGTTCACACAATTAGCCTAATATTTAACATACATATAATAAAAATCGTGAAAAATTATCAAATATAACGAAACTAAGTGAAGGCTGGCAACCGCGTTTTTTCACTAAAAGTTAGGACAGATGCACATTCACAGTTAATTGCCTTCATTTGCCGCTTTCTGGCAAATGAGTGACTGTTTGCGAAATTTTTGATAATTTAACAATTTCTACGGAACATTGTTTCAGCGAACGCTTACTTTGAAACCAGGCAACGACCAGTGTCTGGAAACCTTTTAATGAGTATCTGAAGAATTAATTCTAAATGTCGTGAGATTCATGTGGTCAGTTCAGACGTATCGTTCGCTGACCACTTAGGAATATACTCGTTTATTCAGGTTTGATGCACATAATCAGTTCTCTCTGAGTATATCTGCCAACTCATGTACCATGGCATTGAGCGCAACAATGTTGTGCACCAGCCCTGGCGTACTCCGTTCTACGGCATAGCAGACCTTCTTGATTTATGTTTCAAAGCACTCTGGTGAATAGGACAGTAAACGGAATTTTTTTCTTAAGAATGGTTGAACAATTCGTTTTTCGCTGGCACAGATGTTACCTGATATTGCCAATTCGGAAAAAGTATCTATTCTTACTATATTTTTGGATGGTCTTTTTTCTTCAACAGTTGTATCCATAGTGTTGATGTCTAAAGCTTCACGAAAGTGTTTTTCCCGATTTTTACCTATAACTAGTGTGAAACTCATAGACTTCAACCGCTCTTCCGTCCATAGTGAACTAATACAAACAAAACGCCCAATGCAATTTTTGAACAGTAATGCAACCGCATTTTCAAAAAGAACGAACGATTGTCAACTTCTGACTTATTGTTACTGACAAAGTAGGATGAGGGGAGTTAAATGTGATGTAAAACTTCTGAATCTGACTGTCATAGTCAGCTTTAGATAAAACGACATTGACATATCTGTTAAAGGGTTTCATGCTTGTAATTACAGTTAAAGTATATTGTCCGATTCATTACATAAAGATGTCAGTCATTGTCAGTCACTTCAATGCGACTTCCATAACATCGAGTGAAACTCGTAATTTAGAAGTTGAGTTTCACACCTCCTTTCAAACTTCAAATTAAGGTAACCTACAAAAAATATCACGTTTAAAAAATGATTTTCACTTTCTGACATAACATATTTTAACGCTAGCGATGGAAAAATCAATGTGCAGTTGATGGAGAAATAAAATGAATGTATAAGTTACCAATCGTGTTATAGTCTGACATTTCTGAGCAACAGGGTGCACATATTATGGTTTACTCAAAATATACAAACCACCTGTTACAATTTCCCTCATTAGGGAAATGTAAAGGTCTCAACCGGACTCGAACCAACAGCTGTAACAGAAGCCTTGACAGCCACAAGCGCTCTGTCAAGCAAAGAAGGAAATAACACCAGATGTTCAGAAAGTTCGTATATGGATTCTTTTTCCTAACCGACCATTTTATCTCGTGGAATCCACTCAGTAGTTTCTTGGAATGATTATCAAAGCAAGTTTGTCGAAACATTTCACGTTAGATTCAACCACTGCAAGTGATAAACATGGAAACTGTCTCACTGATAATGTGAACATCTTGAGAAGTCCTCCTTGGCAATCATTAGATCTTTTACTGCTTTCCGTACAGCACTGTGGATTTGGCGGTTAACTGGATCCAAATGTGAAATATCCGTGTTCTCGGAACGGCATCATAGCACAGCTGATACAGCATTTGCTACATCTAGTCAGCTTCTTCCAAATGTGACAACATCGCCAAGCCAATTATCAGAAAGGCATTTTCTGTTTATTCCATCATTAGTTCCAATTAAGTGGTAAGTTAACGTAACAAAGATTACAGTGAATAAGTGCACCTGAATGCATTTCGAAGCACATTTTATGTAATTGGATATGCTGGGGGTGTGAATGTTTCTGATCGCAAACCAGTTGCTTCCTAGCGGAACATAGTTGGTCTAACGAAGACCCCATACAGTCGGTATTCTGGAACAAATAACAAAAAAGCTGGTAGTAAACTTCGGGGAACGAAGCGCATCGAGTGTGCCGGAATTTAGAACCTACTGAAACAAAGAGCATACTGGTCAAAACTAAGGGATGCTTAGATGGTTCAAGTATTCGGCTGTCAATACTGTCACTGACTAGAAGTCGGCAGGTTGGCAGCTCGACAGCCGTTACACCCAACACATTCCCCAAGAAATGGAAACATATATCCGATGGGTAGTAGGAGCTGAATTCCACTGAACATTTGAGGGTACCGTGACAGTTTTGCCGTTACAGCATATTCTATCTGTTGACCATCTCGACATCAAGAGGAATTTGCTGTGCAGTAAAAATGCAGGGTTGTGATAGCGCTGACTACAAAAGGTTTCATTTTTATTTAGGACTGTTTGAGCAGTTCATCGTCATTCGTCACAACAGCAGATATTGCCCTTCGCTTTTCAGGTAGTGTTAATAAACATTGCTGAATTGAGCTGGACTTGCTTGTAGCCTTTCTTACCAACACACTATCCTCCTATATTTCTCATAGATAGTATTGGATTTAAATAGCTTTAGTTATTAAAATTGCCCTTAAAGTGTATGTGCAGTGAACTCAGTGAGGCAGATGCAGTTGATCGCCTCAAGACCCTCGGTGAATGTTCACGCAAAAGTACGTTATCGTTCTTATAATCAAGTACAGTGCCACCACCACATATGGACCGGCTTCGTTTTCTATAACGCTGAATACGCCCGTTTACAAGCCAACTAAACACCAAAAATTATTCAAACTTATGGCTTCAAACTGAAGAATACTTCATACCGGTGTGTGTATCTGTGCAGGAGCTATCACCTTGTACGATTATTTTGAGGTATTAGTTTACTATGCTGTTTTGCTGTTCTTACTTATCCAGAACAACGCATCTGCAATACACGGCTAGCTAAACTACTGTAGGCCATACTCGAGTGTAACCAGTCACGAAGCTTCTAGGTTGGCAACTACTGATATTGGTTAAAATAGAAAGCGAGACTGGAATCAAGCAAGCTTTCTGCAAGACTGTTTGAATGAAATCAGTGGTGTTTCTGTCCCACTGTTGTCAGATGTAACCAAGCGGCGATTCATAATGCACTATTCACACACTGGTATACTACTTGTGGTCTGACTGAATCCATGCCATTCCTATTTGTTGTACATACAATCTGAATCAGATCTGCTTACTTGAAAAACAAACTATCATGTGGTTCTAAGACTTTTCTTTTTATCACGACTTTCAACGGTGACAAGTCAACAAGTTTTGCGATGATACCAATGAGAATCGACAAACATATCAGGCTATGGGTACATGAAAGCAAAAAATCTCGAATGCTGTAGCTTCAGTGAAACTTAAAAAAAGTGACCCAGTAAAACGGTGAAGAAAGACAGCGTGTAGAAAACGTGTTTCAAGTTATGAAAATGTTCGCAACGGCTGTCCACAAAAAGGATGCGTAACAGATTTGAATATACGTTTTCGGCTAGCTTATAGTTGGTAATACTATGTAACAGAATATGCCTTCTGGGAAGGCAATGACGTCAAGCATCACTAAACCTCATTTTCTAAGTGACCGCGTGGATTCCTATAGTTGGTTGGAGGTTGGAACAGACATCGATGGAAGGTTTTATCTCAAGAACCCTGGGGCTTACCGGCTTCTTGTAGGGTTTTGTGGCCTCTAATTGAATATACGAAGGACTGAGCACTTTCCTTAGTACGGTTTATGCAAATGCGAATGCATGGTGCAGCGCAAATGTAAGTAATTGAAATGTCAAATGATTTTGCTGCAAATGCACCAAAGAAATTGTGCTAACGTGGTTTTAGAACAACCACGGAGAAAATGAAAACATTGTCACTGTACACTGGTCAAATTCACATGAAGTAAGTCGTAGATATCGAAAAATAACAGCAAGCCTGTGCGCTAACAAAAATACCAACAGGCTAAAACGTTCTTCAAAAAAGCACAACAATCGCCCACATTTTTGGACGCGAGTTGATCAGAAGCGGTTTTTTAATTGCCAGGAAATTAAAACCAATTTCTGGTGCATATTCACTCCTGCC
>JTDE01000588.1:67503-85674 GCA_014338405.1 Paragonimus skrjabini miyazakii
CGAATGACCTGCATAGTGTGACCAAATGTCTTGAGGAGGAAGATGAACGCTCCAAATGTTGAACTCCTAAAGTGGAACAACTTACTGAACTGGTCAGAATCTACTTCTCGGAGAGACAAACGGAAACAGTTGTACACTGTTTAACACCTGACTGCGTGAGGAACGCAGAACAAACTGAACCACTTACGGGTGTAAACTTAGTTGAAATCAAACAATAAATGTTCGTTCGAAATGTCGTTAAATATTGTAGTTTTTGAAAAGAAGAAATATTATTTTTCCTGGTGATGCATTTAGAACGATTGTTGTAATCAAAAATTAGAAACGCTCTCCTTGGTTCGCCATCCGAACACAAAGTAATTTATTGGACAATGCATCAACAGTAGTCCCAGAATCACAGTATATTAACTGATGTGGATTGGCGTGGCTGTTTTGGAACTTTAGACGGTTATGGATAATGCTTTAAAGCTTGTCCT
The DNA here is from genome assembly GCA_014338405.1 of Paragonimus skrjabini miyazakii. Classification (NCBI taxonomy): domain Eukaryota; kingdom Metazoa; phylum Platyhelminthes; class Trematoda; order Plagiorchiida; family Troglotrematidae; genus Paragonimus; species Paragonimus skrjabini miyazakii. The sequence continues at coordinate 67,977 of JTDE01000588.1, forward strand.
GCAAATGACCATCACACAGTCGGCTGAACTCTGGTTGTGTCCATCTCTAATATTGATGTCAATTTGGGAGTTCTGTGACAGTCAGTCAATATTGCTTTGTGTCTTATACAGTTTCATTATGTCCGAAGGAGAGACGGATATCTCTGGCTTAATGTTATGCTGCTTGTATTCCAGCACCAGCTAAGTAATTTGATGTTGCAAAAGAGATGGTTATTTCAACATTTTTCTCAAGATATTTTGTAAAAATATCAACGCCTGAGTTCCAACAGATTTCCAACTGTCTTTTTATTGTTTCGTCAAAAAAATTTGTTGCTAAAAGACAGAGTTTGCTTATGATAAACATAAAATTTTGCGGATTACTGCTAGGAGAAAATGCTACGTTTGGCTCCGTTTTCATTTAGACTAATCGATCCAGTTGGCAGAGGTCTTTGAGAAATGATATTGCGATAACATATATTAGAGTTTTTGGTTTCGAATCTTAGCTTTCTCGAAAAAGCAGTAAACGAAACTGTATCTTCACGCTGTGTTGTCATTGAAGGCTGGATATTGTTATTAAAATAAGTTGGTTTGGGAATTAAAAATACGTCGATAACATTGCTTTCGGAAGCAAGCAAGTTTTTTTCCATTTTTCCCGGTCTATGTTGCTACATTGACGTAGTGTTTCGGCATGTGTATTGTTATGATCCGGCAGGTTATGCTGACTAGGAGTTCGGTCCGTCTTGGTGCAACATCGTCAGACAAGCCTAACGGAACAGTCAGGCGGAAAATGGATGTATTCATAAGACCCTATGTGGCCTTATTGATCGAGTAGCAGTAACCAGGTAGTTAGGCACGATGCTAAGGTCATACAACAAAATAACCTTAATAGGTGCAACACTGCTGTCTTCCGTAACAGGAAGAATGGGTTCTGAAAAAGTACCCTCATACAAAAAGCACTGCGATCGCCCGACAGTCGACCGTGACTGCCGGCGTATTATCTAATACCGTTGCAGAACATCTGGTATTACCTAAAAGCACGATGTAGCTTCGCGCATATACACTGTGAGTAGCGGTGCTCAGAATGAGACATCAAGGTCTTATTCACTAAGCTCTGGGGCTAGGCAAGCACCTCAATACCGATTGAGTCAGACTGTTGAGACATTAGATCCGGATATGGTCCCCAAGAATACTGTATATCCTGTTATCTCGTGGGTTACACTTTTGAGCCCAAGTTTTCTACTCTCTGTATGTCGTCGAATGGTAATTATTTTTAAAGCCAAAACAACTAGTAATCATAAGCGACCTCAATGACCGCATTATACGACACGTCGGTCAGCAGGCTGCTCTGACAAGCAATTTTTCAAGTATGGAAACTGATGTGTGTTATGTGTCACAGAAACGAATCTAGGATTCTAGCAGTCATGCACTTGAACTCACCTCTAGATAACTGTCGATTCAAGCGCTTCCCTTTCAGGGTTTCTAATAACGCCGAAGTTGAATTTCGTAGTTAAACCGAGGTGGGAATCGCACCGAGTTACACAACAAATTAACGTCTGTTCGATTGGATCCCAGTGAACAGTTATTTGTGTGCCGTCATACTCACTATATCAGTCTAAGTCTGTCAACACGAAATAGAAAAGCGTTGTATATTTATTCTATCAGTGTACGCTCCAACGGACAACTGTTCAGATGCTACCAAAGATGCGTTTTACGAAGCTGTCTGTAACCTTCTGAAGCAGACTAAAAACTCCAACACCATCCTACCAGTGAGCGATTTAAAGACTCATCTTGGTCGTTTTTCTCTAAAAGAGAAGCAGCAGGAAGGTGTATTTGGTGTCCGTCCACAACGCACGGACAGGGTCAAAAGACTGCTGCAACTGTGTGCATCCTATCTTCTCTATAGTTCAAGCACCGCATTCCAACACAAGAAGAGACATTGTGTCACATGGAGACCGCTTTGTGCTTCTCAGTTGTCGACACAGTTGAATCATCTAACAGTCAGCCACAGGCGGACCTATTCTGATAAGGACTTATGTGAATTATGGAACAACACACTGGACTCGGACTATGCTGTTGTGCGTGCCAGTTTTGTATTGTAAGTTGACCAGGGGACATACATTCCTAAATGCAAGGTGCTTGACTGACATTCAGACAAAGAGAGTGCAAAAAACGTTTACCAAGAAGCAATCAGGAACAAACTACGGATTCAAGTCAGGTGACATAACCTAACAAAAACTAGGAACAAATCGTAACAGGTACAAAAACTCGCTATAAAGAGGTATGTTCTGAAGGAGCTGTGCAAGTGCGACAGAACTGGGGTTCCATCATGCTGGTGAACCTTATGAACAATTATCGCTTGGTTTCTTCTGGTTCTGTATGTGATGACGACCGGAAGCCGACTAAAAGCTTGCGCACAGACCGTGAACACCACTTGGTTGAACCGCCAAAATGGATGGAAATTGCCTTCTTATGTTTGAATAGCAGAAGACTCTTTCATTTCTGGTTGTGGTTCACTTATCACTAGCTAATCGCAACGACTTGAGAGGTGAACTGTACATTTTGAGAAGCAACTCAACTGGCTGTAACCGGACCATGTGGACGATGGGACCGGAATGATCAGTTCTTGCGTTCCAGACGACCCTCCTTTGAAAACAGCAGTGGCTTCAAGAGTTAAGATGTTGAGGCTTGAAACGGTTCCTGAACAAGATCTCCTCTCTTCAATTTTCGTCTCACGTAACCCCCTTGCTGAAGAAATGCACACCACGCCAAACAAAGTGGATTACCGGACTAATTTGTATGGAATGCGCTCCACACCTTCAAAATATAAGTTGCCTCAACACTGGAACACTCCCAATCCTACATTTTTTGCAATTAATCCACTTGAAATCGTGGACATCCTTACTCATTTAAGTAATAGTATCTCGCCAACCTGGAACATTGCTGATGAAATATCAATGGGGATAGCAAATGCATGAGTTGCCTTCATCAACCTGCGTCATCTGTGGTGTCGAAAAAACATCCGGTTGTCGCCGAAAGGAGAGGTATTTGATGTCTGTTGAGTTCTATCTTGCTCTATGGTTGTAAAAGATGACCCGTTCGCGACGACGTTGCCAGCAGACTGGTTGCAATAGACCATCGTTGTCTCCACCAATTGGCCCAGATCAAGCGGACTGATCACGTGTGCAACACGGTCATTCGTCGACGCACATTCCAGAACGTTTGAGATGCGTAATATAATGGTCAATTAATCACACTGCACAGCCTGCAATGGTTTGGTCACGTACTCCGCATATCAGGTGAGCGTTTGCTGTACCGGGCAGTGTAAAGTGAGATAACCAACAGCTGGGTGAAACCGCGTTGTGATCAAGAAACAACGTGGTCGCGAACTATGAACACCTTGATTGTTCTATTAAGCAAAACGGTTAGGTGTTGTCTGTCTGACTGGAATCCTTGTGAGTAATCGAATCGCTGGCTAAAAGCGCTATCCGCGATGGCTTTATACCGTAGTCATTGGCTTATTTGCATTCCTGTTATTTCTAGTTCTTGCGCTTAATCTACTTTTCTTTTTAATTTGTAATCCTTTCAGTAACGTATCCTTCAGGATGTTTCACATCACTGCTAATGAGATGCGGCTTGAAAAATGGTACCTTCCGACCGGTCTCATGATTTCTGAGACAAACCTAACATTGGAACATTGTTGTGTTTGTTGGTAGTGTGAACATGCGGTTCGATTGTCTTACGACGGACGAGACGTGGATGAATGGCAGGTTTGGTATTTAAACACAGAATGATAAAACTTCAATCGGCTGACGCACGTATATGGACTTTACACATTGGACCGGGCAGCTTGGCACAAAAGACAGTACTGTATCACCAACAGTAGTGGCAAGTTGTTTGTGTCCCTGTCAGATAACGATCGCCTCACATCGGTAAACAGTATTGTTCGCTTTGGTTAACATCGTTTGATTTATACCACGCCGCTGTTCACACAAGCTTTGTTTCGTCAGTTGAATAGATATTCGTTTGCGTTTTCAACAAGGACTATGTAGAATCAAATCGACAGTGCACGAAACCCCTACCAAATAGCGCTGACAGTTAAACAGACCAGGTTACCACAGTGCCTTAAACCAAACGAGCTCAAGATGGAGATCTCACCATTTCTAAGAAACAGCTTTCAAAAGGTTTGAGGAATACGCCTCATTTGCCAAAAATCAAAACGGCCAGCCCGGATTTGACCAACATTTGGTTTACAGATTTTTATCTGTATATGTTTAATGAGCAACACCGGTGACTCAGGGATTACTGAATAATATGCAACCTCCAAAGTCTACTCGTCGGAGTATATTTTGATAATATCTACAGTTAGTTATGTACTAGTTAATTTTGTTTATGAGTTTCTTGTGAACTAACATTTGTTGCATCTTACCGCCCAAACATCTATCGATTTTCATTTGTGCACATCATTACTTCATATTTCATAATCTGGTATACTCTATTTTAGTTGGAGTTGTTTTACTTCCATGTAAGTAGCTACAAATCAAAAGTTTTCTTGCTAGTTTACCGGTTTGATCAAAAAAGTCGATTGTGGTTTCTCATCAACCAAAATGTTTTTGATTTTGTCTAAGTTTAATGGGGAGGAGCACAGGCAATTAGCGATTAATTTTAAGATTGCCTACAAAGATGGTTCAGCTCATTCCATTGTTCATTGAGGGCTGTATAGATCAGGTGAAAACAACCACTAATATCCACTGAATGGTTCATTAAACGCTCAGTCACCGTGGACGATCAGACTTTTGTGTAACGTCGATTTGGCCATGTCTTGTAACGTGTACCACCACCGATGCGCATTTCGGACCATATAACTAACTACTCCAAGAGGGACGTAAAAAGCATTATATTTTATAACCGGATAAACTAAAGTTACATGGAATAAAACCAGACACGCAAATGCGCCGCGAAATAGAGTGCTCGTAACTTCACAGGGACTTTGGCGATTAGACAGGAAGTAAACAGTGATAGATATTTTGTCTGAAGAACGCGGTTAAATTAATTTCGTGGTATTCACCTTGTGTGTTGGTGGACAAGATGTCTGAAGTATCCATCGTCATTGTCTAGGTCGGGTGTGAGTTGTATTTCTTCCTATAATTGGACATCGGAACAGACTTTTGCCGTTCAACCTATTCGATGCCAGTTAAGATTTGTCTTCTTAATAATACAAATTTGTAAAATTGGCATACTGGCCACTTCAAGTTGGCTAATGGTACAGTTTCCTTCGTAGCGTCCTGTCCGATAGACGAAGACGGGATGACATCTAAAATTACAGAACATTTGGGTGGCTCTGACTGCAAGGTACAACAAACATTATTGTGGACGGATGTGAGCGACACTAATAAATCATTTGAGCCTAATAACTGTTTTTTATGTGTCGTTCTATGGAGTTGCTGATTCAACCCCCTCAGCTGATGACTAACTAACTGGCTCTTCATTAAACGCATCAGCTAATAACAGACATTAAGATTAAATAATTGCCATAGCGCTCTTTTGTATTTAAAAGCTGCAAGTATTCTGAAACTGAGCTTTAAAATTTGTAACACCATGGTAACCTACACACCGTTGTACGATTGGTTTCTAGTTAGCCGTACAAAAACTTCGTTGTTTGCTACGGAGATTTAAATGTAACTAGAGAGGTAAGGGCAAGATTGAAATTAATCTTCAAAAAATGAGAGTTGTTTGCATTTTCTTCCACCCGCTTGCTGTTTTAAAGTTACAATGATTTACGGTGCTTCTACAAAACTTAGTAAACTAGGCGTCTAATAATATCGGAGCCCATCGGTCTGATTCGCTTGAATGTTGGCACTTCACGAAAAATTGACCTGTCAAAATGAGAAGTTACGCACAAAGCGTTCGTAACTTCTTAAACTTTCTACTTTTGAATGTATCGCATGAAGTTGATTGTGAATTGTTTTATCTCTTCTGTCTCGCAACCTTCGAATGTATTTAGTTTTTCTTTCTTCCGACTTCACTGTTCTACATCTTTCATGGTCTACTAGTTTGCTTTATCCTCTCCTGGGGATTGACATATTAGCACAGTTTTCGCAAAAATAACATGGGTCGTTGAAAGCAATATCTAATGTTATTTTGAAAACTTTAAATATAACGTAAACTGAGAGCGAAACTCGAGTCTAGTGCTTCTTTCCGAAAGGAGCCGACTGGAAAGTCTACGGGAATGCGACAGCTGTGATCAATTATGGGTGATGTTCAATCTGTATGAAAATCAAAACCCTCTACTACTCATCAGTAACTTTCGATATCCCGTAAACTGAAGCAGAGAACTGTGTTTTGCTTATGCCAGCTTCAAACTGGATCTCATATTAATTTAGAGCGATTTCTTCATCGTTTTGTCCGGCCTACATGAACTTGCTAGATTTGGTGACTAGATGAACGTGTAACAAACAAGATTGTTTTAAATTTATTGCAGAATCTTCCTCGGTTAAGATTTAATTCCATTCGTCAGTGGTTTAGTCGTATCGACAGACTAGGAGTCCGGTAAGTGCAGAAGACATGGGTTTTCCTTCAGACAAACATACATGTAACATTTGTGGGCTTCTTAACTTGAACAATGGTAAATTTTGATTGCTGTCTCAATATTCAGTGTTTGAAGCAGTGGTTCCCCGAAATAAATTTGAAGAAGGCCAACAGTATAGCGTAAGATGTCTTGTGCACGGACATTTCGTTTGCATCTCATCTGTTACTACAGCGAAATTAGTGCAGTCAATATATAGCAAGCAGGCATGGCAACAATGGTAAAGAATGCGAGCGTGATAAGCAAGGTCAGAATGATCGAAACTCAAGAACAGGGCATTCAGATGACGCAACATGAAACTGATAAGGACGGTTATGTTACTAGGTCAAATGGTCATGGGCAGTTAAGTGAAAAATGGAGGGAATGTTAATAAGTACTTTTAAACTGGACTGGAAACAAAACGGTTAGACGGGTGCATGGTAGAAGGTGAGATAAAACGTTCAGAACAATGGGAGGTCTTTGTGAATGGGACCAAATTACCAAGGGAGGGATAAATTTATAACCATTTGTTTTTGGACACATAGCACGGGGTTTGTTCGACGAATGGCAACAGCCTCTGCAAATCGTAGACTTTGCTTCGTTCTAGGGCGATATAGGATATGAAGTGCATTATCACCACATACTCGATGATCCGTCTCGTGTAAGTGTTACGTGATTGCACTTCGAGCGACGCCAGTCCCGGTGGTGAATAGCCATTTTGGAATGTGCTCATTGATGCGTGTCCCCAGTTGCCTCGATGTGCGGCCAGCGTACTTGCATCCACAAGTACAAGTGAAACCAAGTGAAACGAAGAAGGCTACGTTTGTATGAAATTGGGGCAAAACTTTTGAAGTGTAAATATTGTCCAGACCAAGTTTTCTTACGGTATATGTTTCTAGACAGAGATCCATCTACATTCCTATGCAGCAAAACATCAAGAAATGCAATGTTATCCTCCTTCTCAGTTTCTATCGTGAACTTGACGTTTTTGTGCAGGGCGTTCAACTGGTCACGCAGTTGGTTTATTTGAGCCGCCGAATTGAAAATGATGAAAGTGTCATCTACGTATCGTGGGTAAAATTTCGTCTGTCGAATTGTTCTGGAGTCGTGCTGTTGAATCGAACGGATTACGCTAGCAAAATTTCAGATATACTATCTGACAGTTCAAAATTTCGGAGGGATACCGAGCAGAACGATGAAGTTATGAAGATTGAACGAACCATCACGAAAGCACTAAAAGAATTACGGATGAAGGGTATGATCGACCAGACAACTCTGATCCAATTAACGCCTGTAGGCTCAGTGACCCCACGTATCTACGGCTTACCAAAAACTCACAAATCGGAGGTTCCGCTAAGACCAATTCTGTCAATGGTCAACTCACCCTATCACAGGCTTGCTCAGTGGCTGGTGGAAACTATCGAACCAGTACGATCAAAACTTAGCTGTCATGGACTGAAGGATACATTTCAATTTGTGGATATGATTTCAGATGTCAGTGTTAAAAACAAGGTAATGGCGTCTTTTGATGTACAATCACTGTTCACTAATGTTCCAATTAATGAGGTGACAGACATCATTTATGACTATGTACGTTCTGAGAATCTGCAATTAAGGCTACCTCCAGATGAGTTATGCAAACTGCTTCAACTATGTACATCTAACGTACAGTTTTTGTTTGATAGAACATTCGATAGACTATTTGACGGAGTTGCAATGGGCAGCCCACTAGGACCTGTACTAGCGAACATCTTCATGGGTTATCTTGAGCAGCACGACGAAACAACAATTCGACAGACGAAATTTTACCCACGATACGTAGATGACACTTTCATCATTTTCAATTCGGCGGCTCAAATAAACCAACTGCGTGACCAGTTGAACGCCCTGCACAAAAACGTCAAGTTCACGATAGAAACTGAGAAGGAGGATAACATTGCATTTCTTGATGTTTTGCTGCATAGGAATGTAGATGGATCTCTGTCTAGAAACATATACCGTAAGAAAACTTGGTCTGGACAATATTTACACTTCAAAAGTTTTGCCCCAATTTCATACAAACGTAGCCTTCTTCGTTTCACTTGGTTTCACTTGTACTTGTGGATGCAAGTACGCTGGCCGCACATCGAGGCAACTGGGGACACGCATCAATGAGCACATTCCAAAATGGCTATTCACCACCGGGACTGGCGTCGCTCGAAGTGCAATCACGTAACACTTACACGAGACGGATCATCGAGTATGTGGTGATAATGCACTTCATATCCTATATCGCCCTAGAACGAAGCAAAGTCTACGATTTGCAGAGGCTGTTGCCATTCGTCGAACAAACCCCGTGCTATGTGTCCAAAAACAAATGGTTATAAATTTATCCCTCCCTTGGTAATTTGGTCCCATTCACAAAGACCTCCCATTGTTCTGAACGTTTTATCTCACCTTCTACCATGCACCCGTCTAACCGTTTTGTTTCCAGTCCAGTTTAAAAGTACTTATTAACATTCCCTCCATTTTTCACTTAACTGCCCATGACCATTTGACCTAGTAACATAACCGTCCTTATCAGTTTCATGTTGCGTCATCTGAATGCCCTGTTCTTGAGTTTCGATCATTCTGACCTTGCTTATCACGCTCGCATTCTTTACCATTGTTGCCATGCCTGCTTGCTATATATTGACTGCACTAATTTCGCTGTAGTAACAGATGAGATGCAAACGAAATGTCCGTGCACAAGACATCTTACGCTATACTATTGGCCTTTCTCAAATTCACAGTGTTGTCTGACCGTCTTATAGAATAGAATGTTTACTTTCAAGCACTTGATGTTCTGTTCATATTCGCTAATTTTTCTGCCATCAATTTGGAAAAAGCAACCTTGAACAGAGGGCATGAAATCATTTTATGATCTCCATCTGGGTAACCCTGTTTCGGGCATTAACGGCTGCTGTGTAAACTCGCAAGACGATTAGACAACTAGTTTGTTACACATAAGCAAAATAAAGTGTGTTTCTGGTCTGGTCAGACTTACTAGAAAATGGTTGCTGCAGTGGTTAGAACGGTTACTTTTCGAAAGTATGGCTGTTGGTCAAACCACGATCGTGGCAAAGAGGTACACAACCAACCAGCTTCAAGGTGAACTAAACTGCGGTCTAGCACTTCGTCTGTAAAGTTCTTATCGACAAACAGAGTGAATGCGAACGGTTCGATCGAGTGCGACAAAGGTCATCGTAAACCAAACGAATAACGCATAACGTAAATAAATTTCTACTTTATTTACCCATCTGGTAGACAAAAATGGGGAAAATGTATTAATTATGCATAATGAAGCGTTATATTTTTGCTACTCCAACTGTAACAGCAAAGGCACAATAGTATTTAGGTCCAAACAACAGAACTTTAAAGTACATATCAGGTATATCAACACTATTAAATGACACTATAAAATGCAATGATTTGTGAAAAAAAGCCTGCAATAAAAAAAATTAAACCGTAATCACTGCCGGTTTCTTAAACCACATTATTCAGCGGCGTTTAAGGAAGATAATTATGGGTGAGACGAAAAGAACAACAGCAATTCCAACAGCTAAACTGTTTCCTGTTATGGGTGACAGTTCCAGCATACCATACTGCAACAGACTGAATATACCACCGATAGTATTAACCAGCCCATTCAATGTGCCAAAATAACGCTGAGGAAATGCAATTAAGACAAAGTTAACTGAAGCACTGAACAGAAGCGACCGCAAAACAACAAAGAAAATAAACCCGATAAAGAAAGCAGGCTTGGTTTTCACAAAATTTAGCAAACTGAACGTAATTGCGGCAACAGCCATAAGTAAAAACGCTGGGGCAATCGCTCGTAGATGAGTCCAATATAATTCGTCTAAGCAGGATGTTTCTTTTTTTGTTTCCAGTAACTTTGATTGAAGTTTCCTGTTACACACTGCTCTTGAGACGTCCAAAACTGCTCCAGAAATTGGGGATATCACTAGTCCGCACATCAGAAGAGCGGATGAAACTGTTCGCAGTTCATTAATTGTGACTACATCATCACCAAACATGAAGGTTAGCTGTTGACCCATTTGGTTCAGAAAATACGAGAACCGCAGTAGGCCAAACATAAACCACAGTGTCACCAAGAAGAAAGGCCATGAACAGATGCAACGACACAAACTTGTATACCGATATTGCAGTATCCTTTGAATATGATCTTCCACGTTTAAGTTTGCATTTGTATTGTCTTCGTTATTCTGAAAATTAGTTGGATTCAATAAGACAGATGAATAATCCGATGTGTTGAAAAATATGTGCCTTATCTCTGTTCATATTCAAAATGACGCAATTAATATGACGGAAGTATTACCACTTATAACTCAGTGAACGATTTACGCAGTCAAATTTGTATTATGACCTACTGAAAATACTTGTGTTGGTAACTTCAACAAAGCAAAACGTATAAGCTAGATCCATAGTGTAAAAGCTTAGCTTACGTTTCAACGGCAATATGTAGTCAGGCTGGCAAGGAAATGACGGAGTGATACAGGCCATAAATCATAGAGCAGCCTAACAAATTTCTTTATGATATGAGAAGGTTTAAGATATATTTCCCCGATACAACGAAATAAATAAATATGAACAGTGTAATCAGAGTGGAAGCAAATATATCATGGTATATTTTAGGATGAATTGATGCTTGGTGGAGAGAAGCCCTTGAATTCTGACACGCTTAAATCTTATTCTATCACAGAAGGAAGCTCCATTTACTTACCTAGAGCACATAATGGGCACTGTTGGATGAAAATATGGACATGAACAGTCAACATCAGTTAATTCCATCTGACCTGATATGAAAAACCTGGCTCTCACTCGTAACTCATCGCACTTCTACACACGTGCACTGTAAATGTAACAGTCTGCAATCGGTGGGATTGCATAGTTCATTCATTTATCCATAACGCTCATCAGCCTGACAAAAATGTACTGAGGTTTGGCCTGCCGCCTATCACAACAGTGACGTGAGACAGCCTAGAAAACACACATTTGCTAGACAGGATAAAACTTGATAAAACAAAGCCGAGCGGAACAACTAAGAAAGATATGAATGTATACAGTTTCAATTTCTTAATATAGCATGACATCATGAGCATCTGTTGACTATCGTTCAGACAACTAGCCACCATTCCAGCCGACTAGAGAACTTTCTTCTCACCGGCCATGCTAATCGACGAAGACCAAACACTGACGATGGATTGGGGTGTAGAAAGCCTACTGAATAATCAAGAGTTCTCCACATGATGTAACATGGGACAGCGTGTTTGTGAATATTAAAGAGTGGATATTTCAACGAAAGCCAGGACAGTCCCGTAAAATGAAGGCAACTCCGTCCATTTATTAACTGTTACCTGATCAGCTGAAAACAGGCAACTTCTTCCTGGTGGCATACTGTCACGTGTTTGGGTTACAGAGACCTAATGCAAGCACAATTGCCAATAGTCTCATTCATCCAGAATGGCCAGACATTTCGAGACGAGATTGCTATGATCGACTGATACGGTTATATGCTAAAGTTTATACTAGCCTACAGTAGGAGCTTTGTCCTTTTCAGGACCAACTCACGCGGGTGGTGTTGTCCGTATATCACTCAGCTGTTTACGATGCCCGGAACATGATGCTTAGTTGTGACTGACCACGAATAGTTTGTACGCAAAATCGATCAGCTAGAGAACAGCTGATCTATACCAAATTCTTTTTCGAACGGTTCCGTGAAGCGAGTTCTGATGCGTAAACATACAGCTGGTTAACAGGGCAGATTGTATATTTATTGTCAATTTGAGGCAGGGTAGCCAACGGTACTAAACCTAAACCACATTTATTTTTTAACAGCACCAAATGTGTAAGTATGAGTCGCTCGAACTGAACTTTGGAAATCGCTTTGTTTATGTAGTGTCTAGGAATGTGTAATACATGTTGAAACCAAAACATTTTGTGTTCCCATTAATATATACCAAAAATCGTAACTCAGCCTGACCAACTAAATGCATTTTGTTTACCATACTTCTCGGTTGAGTATAACGGTCATGAGTGTGCTACTCTACCTTTCAATCAAACCGATCGAAATACTCGATTAGTTCACGAAGAACGGAAGCTTAAATTTGCAACAGAGTAAAGCCAACCATTTTAAATGTTCGCTCTATTTTTATCAGCTGATTTGTAAATGGGGTCATCATGTCAATGTAATACACGGTTATTAATGTAAGACCAATCAGATTCACCGGATGAACTTGTTTACAACTTCTAGTGTGTAGTTTCTCTACTAACAGGCGCTTAAAGTGCTAAAAGTACTAACAAAACGTGTATTATCAACCTGTCATAAACAACAAACTAGTTACCAGGTAGGTTAAATTTGAAACTTGGGTAGTCTAATCTATCTTAATACGTCTAACTGCCATTGACTGGGCATGAGATCTTCCATTGGGGATCACAAAACTCCATTGGCGATGAAATCAATCAAAAATGTCCAATAGTGAATAAACGAAGCTTCAGTTTCCATATGCGCTTATATATTTCATGGAGTTTTCTCCATCACATGCTTAAGATTACCAAGTATACTGTTGTTTCAGTTAGGCTAGATTGTTTGTGTTTTGTGTTAACTGGTGTTTGTGTGCTGCTGAGTGAGGCTTCAAAATCGTAGTCCGACGTTGCAATCTTCGTTCGTAGTTTTTATACCGTATGTCAACGTTATTTTACAGACTGAAACGCCATTCAAGCAACTGTAGAGTTAGCGGCCTAAATGAAGTTTGAAGATGAAACTGACAGACTTGAAGTAGAACGTATGAAACAATGATGATTATTTTACTGTTGAGTAAGGACTTACACTAATAGATTTCAAAACTGTCAACACAAAAATGATCCGTCAGATGTAGAATGCCTATCACTGAAATCAACCTCCTACACGAGTAGTATCGGTAACCACTCCGAAAAATGACAAGGTTGTTATCGTTTTGCATCTGCATAAGGTTAGGTTTTCTGTTATGTAAGGTCAAGACATGGTTTTAGGAGGAAAACCGGTTACTGAGGTGCGGATTAAAAGCCAAAAATGTCTGTTGTTAGGAAGACCATTGTGGTTAGCATAAAGTGAAATTCAGTGGCATTTTTGTTGTGTGTATTTATGTCCCTTCTACTCGTGTGCCTGGATTCTGTTGCCTTACTGAGATGTCTAGACCTGATTTCATCGCAATAAAGTTAGCAAAAATATATCTCCCAGAAATTTGTCTTGTGTACTATGTTGCTACAAGCTTGAAGTTTGAGAAAAAACTACTAAACAGTAGTATAGGTTTGCCTTCTCAGGAGTGCTCATGATATCCTCTATAAGGTGTGTCCAAATATTTACCTCGTCAACTTTTAGATGTTTGCTGATTATTGGACTAATGTGGTTGATCCACCGTGGAAAGTGATCACGAACGATCGACGTCTTCTTAATCATGTGAACAAGTCAACTATCTCGCTTCAAAACGAAAGACGAGATTTAAGTTTCAATTTTATTAAACCTCACTATTAACAATTATTTCTGAGAAAACTGACATCCGAATCACGATGCACACTCCTGAGGTGTAATCATGGTAACCGCCGAACCACTGATATCACCTTTTTCTCTACCAACTTCATACATCTACATTCTCAGCTGCAATGGCTTGCATATAGCATTTAGTTTACCAGACTATTTTAAAGAAACACGTAATGATTGCCTCGTTATCTCACAAGGATATCTAACTTATCAGAAATCGCCATTGTTGTAGAAGGGATAAATGAGTCCTCAATAACTATGCCAAGGCAACTCTATCTGAAACATATTGATGTATGTTGCGAGAGTTCTTAAGGCGACTATCGTTGACTGTTTATTTTACGCTTGGACGACTTGAAATACTAAAAATGTTCCATGTGGATCATATATTGAGCTTAAGAATTGCGAGATAAATCTCAAACACTTCAGTATTGATATTGACAGGTTATTATAGTTTGTTTTTGAGTTACCAGCTTGAGGAACTTCTTTATGTTCACATTCAGTGGAGAGAAAAAACGTTTAGTTTCAAGGATCTCGCCACTGAGCGATACCAAGTGTCAAACTTTCTTTTTTGGCAACTAGTTAGCTCATGAGTAAGAAGTATGTATCAGTTGTTGACCATAGCCACCATTGAATCCAAAGTTTAAAAAGTAGCTCATTTTGCGTTAGAGTTTTTGAGGTGTCATCTTGCAGAAGGGTTTTGAATATAATCTGTAACAAATGTAATAGTAGATGATAACTGCAAGTTATTTTTCTCTTTGTTTGTCTTCTGACTTAAGATGTAAATGTGGCAAACCTACACGCAAAAAGGAGCTGCCGGAAAGGTTTCGCACGTTTGAGAAGAAGAAAAAAGTATAAACGAAAAGCCCTTTACTATGAATGATTTAAATCTATATTAAATGACTGTCTCCGATTCTTGCACAGTCCGTGTTTCGGCAATGATAAAATGGAAAGCCTTGCAAATCTTGTTAGAAAATAGTTTGAGTTTGCCCCAAAGATTTATCACTTTTCAGATAAAGTGAGGTTAGTGATTAAAGAAATTCCCTGCACATGTGTACTACAAAAGGTCTATCAGTAAATTCGAGCACCCAAGTGGCATCGGTTGGTTAGCTGTCAGTGCATCTTTGACTCCGAGCGACTCTGCAATAGAAAGCGTGTTCACTGAGGCAATACTACTTGACGTGTGTCTACACCCATACGATACTCGCAATAAAAGCACTTTATTGGAAAGAAAGACTAACATTCTGGAACAATATATTCCAGGTTCATTGTGAACCACAGCAACGTGCCAATTATAGAAGTCGTCTGCCTGCAATAAGAACAAGTCTGGGATAGATATGATTGGCAATCTTGAGAAAAGAACTTGAACTGAAAAAGCCAAGTATTACTTTGGTAAGTTGCACGAGTCAGTCTGTGAGACAGCATTGGTTGTGATGATACTCCTGAAAGTGTTGCACGTTCATGGAAGGGGAAGAAAGCTGTTTAACAGACTAACGTGAATTTAACTTCGATTGGCGGACATTAAAAAAATCGACTTCCACGCGAAAACATGATCTTGAACTACCACATATCAGGGACGATATACTACTTCGTCTACATTAATAAGATACTCCTGCGATGACTGTCAGACTTAGCGGATCATATACAGCTATCGCTTAGTGGGTGAAACGTTTGAATTTGAGAAATGTCTAAAGTATCAATCGCCAATCAGTGTGTCAATCTGAATATATCTGACACGTTGTGGTCACCAAGTAAACAATGTGGCTAATAAGTTTGTTTTCGGTGTTAAAGCATTAAGCAAAACACAACAAATATGTGTATGGTCTACCTGCTAGCAGGCCGTTAGTCAACTCAAGGAAATGTCTGTTCCATTTCTCTGAAAGTCATTTTCAGAGTTATTTGTGAAAAAATGGTTCTGTAATTATGAATGCATATCGGTTTGTTGCGAAGAATCAGGCAGCTGTAGTGTACGACGTTTAGACAATCAAAAATTCTCAGAGTTACTCAAAGGATAATATTTTTTGCACGTATAGTCTCGAACGCCGAAGTCAAATCTGGCATTGTAATATCTCAGGATAAATGAAGAGCAAAACAGATGCATTCAACACTAATCATTCGGATTCATAGATTTAGTAACAGGCTACTCTTGTTTGATTCATCTGCTGATGAACGGTTGTTCGGTTTTTAGGTAAAATTGTATTTAGAAAATTCAAACAGACTTGGTAGTCTGGTTTGAAGGGATAACTGACGGTTCCATTGTTCTTGTGTCAGATACTCTGAAGTGCAGATACATAGAAAGCAGCTGACAGACTATTTTAGACCACTGCACGGAAAACAAGGAGTTCGTAGAATGAAGCTGTGAAATGTCTTGAGTGTCAAAGCGTGGATGTTGAGGCTGAACTACTTTTGCTCCAAGACTCTCTTTTGCAAAGCGTCACACAATAAGTCCTAACGTAATGATGAAAAATGTGTTTAGGGCGATGACAGAATTTTTAAAATATAGCAGAATTTTTCATACTATCAAACTAATAATCATTCACTGAACTATGATATATGACAGAAATTCCAACTGTCAGCCTTAAGCAGTCCTGAACAGATCTATTAAAGTAAAGGTTGGTCGATCAGATTGACAGAGTGAACTTTGATTTAGGTGTGGATATTCACAGATAGTGTAGTAATAACTTTGCTAGTTGAATCAGAGTGAACTTCGAATGACTAGTCGTTAGTTGGCGTGAGCAAACATATTAGAGAGTAACAAGTATAATCCCTCCACTGTTCACTTTCGCCGAATCCTGCCCAAGCTGCAAGTGATACAGGTTTAAATTACTGTAAAAATATCAGTCATGTTGGAAATGACTAAAATGAATTATTGCAGAGGAAGCAACGGTATGAAAGTAATTACTGCTATTTCTGGGTTAATAACTTTGTGTCGGTCCCAAGTGACAGTTTGGATTAGGTTATCACTTGGTAAGAACCATCCGCAGTGATGAAGTGTTAGCCATCGGTCGTGGTGACATGCAGACACTTTAGGCATGGTAAAGACAAAATCAGCATTGAATATGACTGCCTCTTAGGCCCTTCCATGCGGCTGGTGACTGGTCACTTGGCAACGTGCCCTTGTTGCAGTAAGTAGATGCCGAAGACCAGTTGCGCAGTTATTCAAACACTGTATCATCAACGAAGAAGAGATGCAATTGTAACAGTTTTTCGTAAAATTAAGGGGTGTCTACGTGACAAATCGAGGCCTCCAGAATATAACTGACGAGTTCTGGTCCGAATTATTTTTGGTTGGCCGCCCGTTGATGATCGACCAGCTCGCCCGATTCTGCTCCTTGACTTGTCCCGAATCGACCTGATCACTAGTGAAAAAGTATCTCGGATCCTAAAATGCGTGAAACACACCGCTCCAGGATTGGATAAGCTGTTTCCAAAACGTTCAAAGCGCATCAGAGGTGACGTCGCGGCTTTGTATTTCAACCTATTCGTGTTGACTCAGGATTATCTGTAACCTGTAACCCCATCGCATCAAGCTTGTCCCAAAGTAAATACTTATCCCATCCCATCCCATCTTCAACAATAGTACGCATCCGCCACACTCG
>JTDE01000588.1:93941-104234 GCA_014338405.1 Paragonimus skrjabini miyazakii
CCCTTTTGTTTTTTCTCTTCTTAAATAAGGTTTGTTTCTTCTTCTTCATGGTTGTGTGGCAGTTAAGCATCAGTGTGAACCACTGATGTATTGCTGTCTATGATGATGATGATGATGAAAGCATAGGCAACTTTTCAATGAGGTTCAATCGAGTGCACCCCGGCTTGCCTTTAAGTTCGATGCGATCTGGATTTCAGCTCGGCCGCGAAACATGATCTTGTAGCTACCAGAAACTCAAGGCAGAACCATTGATTCATAGTATTCTTTAAGAGCTGATTTAAAAAAACCAGAATAGTACACTCATTTTTCCGAAACAACTTAATCCCCTCGGACCTAGGAAACGTGCTCGCATCACAGCACGCTAACCTGCTTGTTCGAATGAGTAAACAACAAAAACTCCTCGGGGTAATTACAGCCCACAGAGTTGGACATCAGGTCATGTAAGCAGATGCCCAGAAATGTTACGTTTATTTCGTGAAAGGTTTTTTGTAAATGTCTTCGTTAATATTAAAGTAATATCAGTGATGACAATTTACTGGTAACTAATCGGTTGTTCATAAAACAAGTAGTAAGAACGTCCATGCTTTTAACTTGCCAAGTAAATATGTTACCGTCATTTTAGTCTGAACGATCCAAAAGACAGACGCATACTCTTGTTAACAACTCTGTAGATTATGTATATTATTACAGTCGACTAAGAATATACACGTCGACATGTATCGTGCGAGGTTACAGTCTACGGGGAGCAACGTAGTAATAACAGCTTACCAGGCTTTATTGAAATTAACACACAACAAAAGCAATTAGTAACTGGTAGGATTATTGCAGCTTATGTTCGCTGCGGCCAGAAAGCTGGTCTCCAAAGTAAGAACAACTTCTAAGCCACCAGGTTTGCTTGGCGAGTCAGCGGTTGATGACAATTAAGATTGGTATTGCCACAGGGTGATAAATTTAGGGTAGGAAATCGACTCTTCTGTAAAACTTTACACAGACCCTTTAAAGGTACTATCATATACCATCTGTTAACCCACCGCAAAAGAATTTCATTTGTTCATCTGAAACACCTACGCTTTAAGACAGTGTCTGTGGCATCCGTTTGTTACGGTCTGTGAACACACTTGTTCATGGAAAACCACGCTGGTGTTCCAAGGAAAGACTACATGTCACTGTAATGGTCACCGGCTGCAAAGGAAACAAAAGGCGCGCCTGGGGACTCAAACGGTTAGACAACACTAAAACAGCATATGAACCGACTTTTTCACCGGATCCAGCAACAAGCATCATGTACCCCAGATCCTCTGCTAGTATTCTTCCGGGTTGATCGGCATTCGCTTACGATACCCTCCACAACGACTCATCAAAAACTTTACTTTTATCGCATTCGTATGCAAGATCAGTTTAACGTCCTGGATGGCTTTACCTCATTCAGTGAGTACAGAAGTCAATGTGCTGGCCAACAACAATCATCAGATCACAAACTCTGTGACCCATCATGCTTCATCCCGGATCAGGCTTAAGTGAGGTTAATCGATTCAACCGCCAACGTAAGTCTCAATAATTGTATTATATTGAGATTTCAATCGGTCCAAGTAGCCAGCCGTCTCAGACCGTCAACGTTGGTAATCTTTCACAGCATTACACTCAAACAATGCATGCAAACATTTCTCTCCATTTCCTTACGGTTTCCATAATCATCATCCTCAACAAAATAACGGTTGTAAGATCACTAGTGTGAATGCTGCATCCAACGATTACGTTTTGTGTGACATCCTTCAGCGTACAAATCCTTCTGTTACACAATCTGTTCAATAAGCTTGCTAATCTGCATCAGGCCCACTGGTGCCACCTGTCTTTGTTTCATAAGTTCAAAACTTTCAATATGCTCATGTTAATAGGCGCAAACCGTCAGGCATGCTTAAGATAAACACTGGAAACTAGCTAATAAAGCGTACTACCACTGGCGTATCTGCATTCAACATTGTGACTTCGTACTCCAGTAGACGCTACAGTCTACCTCTGTACCAAAATTCATCTGCATCTTTCTGAGAAACGTAAGGACAAATATCTCGGCAAATGGGTGGTGGTGTTACTGTGAGAGAGAATACTAAAGCTTCACCGTCTAATTGGATCTCAGTTTAAAGTTATTCCTGCGCATGTAAACTTGAAGGCTCGTGTGAAGCAGCTTGCCCGCTGAATGTCAAAGCCCTATACTTACTGTATCCGTTCGCGTCTTAGCAGAATTCATTCAAAGGTCAATTCTTTTCTATACCTCAACACTATCTTCACCCGGCGTTTAGTTGTGTTATTTTTATTCTGGCCGCAAACTTTGACGCCAAGGTCGGTCGCATTTTGGGGCAGCTCCGCCAGAAACACCCGAACTAGTGCAGCGGGGACAGAATCCCAAACATTCGTCCAAACCATTACCAATTTCATGTTAGTACGACCTTTCCCTGCCCATAATGTTGATTTGCCAAGTTGCATCTTGAATTATTATCACAAACAAGCCCTAAATGATTAATTTGTAGGTAGACAGATGGCAAGATTATATGTACAACTGAAGTTCCTATTCGTCAACTTTCCTCAATCCCAATTAAAATTGATTGTGCCAGTGTTTTCTACGTATGATCATGTTTAACGGTGCAGTTTCAAAAGGCTAGATATAAACACATCGTACGGTCACGATGTTCAGGCAAACTATGAAACTAGCAACAGACTGCGCCCCAATATATCGAGCAGCCGGGGAGGACTGGAACGTTTCCGAGACTACAACAGTAGCTAATCCCCACGGTATTTAAACCAGAATATCACGTAATAAACGACAATGCATATTGCAAACAGACTGAGAAAGCTGGATGTAAGCAAAGATCTGCAGGAGGTAATGAACGACAAACGAGTAAGCAAGCGGCCGGAAACATAGTGACTTCGGATGGTTGAAATAATGAAAACAGCCTAACGCTCAGTGAAATAGTACAAGAATACAGCGATCAAAACCAGCAGCAGAATGGTCAAAATGGGCCATGGTCCGAAAGTGTCTTTAATCAGCTTGGAACAAAAGTTCTTACAACTACAGAAAACCTCTTCTAGTTCTCTCCGTTTTCTTGTGGGCTAACTCATTCGCGCACACGGTCAGGATCTTTGCACACGTCGATTAATAGCGACTGACAGCAAGCATCCCGAACTTCAATTACCTTTCGGAATTGTTTTTCCAAAAAGCTTATGAATAGCTCACGAAACCGCGTGGTCACAAAGAATAGCGAAGCGAGAATCCGTTGTTCTGCTTAAAGCCCCGTGGAAGTTTTTCATCCCGTTTGGGCTGCCGGGAACCATTTGTCTACTTGCAACGGCACCTGGAAAGCTAGGTGATGAAGTTCCGATCGCAGATCACCTGACGCCTTCCGGAAAATACTTTGGATCATCGGCACAGTTGTGCTTCATAATCCATGTCCACAGAATCTGAAAACAAAGCGGAAGTCCAAACCAGGACTTAAGTGTTTAAGCGTCCTTCACTTTGTAAACACGTCGGAAGAGAAACTTTTCTGAAAAACTGTCCATTACTTTGTACAAGATCTTGGATACAGTGTTAATCTCATCGTCTTAGGAAAAGTAAGGGTCACTCGCATTTCTAAGAAAATTCCACACAGTGTGTTAGTTTGTTTCCGTTTGTTCAACCATCCGAAATCACTAAATTTCCGGCCGCGTAGTATCCCAAATGATCAGATTTGAAGCCTCTACTGTTGTCCGTATTATTGGTTCATTTGTACCATACAAACGACATTCAACACCCCCCAATGAAGCATTGCGAATAGATCAGAAAATGTTCAATACAGGCTTCATCAGCGGAAAATTACCTGTCCGATATGGCTAAGTGCAAACACATATTCAAGGAGGAAGTTAAAAACTGTCCAAGATGGCTAGAAATGTAAGTGGACCTTAACGAAACATTAAAGAAAGTTATTTTATACTGGACTAAGACGTTCAAATCACCGTTGATTTTAGAGTCGAGTGCGAGTGCCCAATGGTCAGAAGAAAAAACGAAGCGTGTATACCGCTGGTAAGAAGGACTGTGGATGGAAATCTAGAGATGGCAGTGCTATTGTTTAAGGTGAAATTTAAGCCACACGTGAGGAAGGTGGTACAGACTCGAAATTCCAACTGGAAAAGGAAAAGAATGCAATGGAGGAAGAAGGACAGAAGTTTATCACGTTGCATGTATGGAATAAGGGAAGGAGCTATTGTGCATCATCCAAATCGTCGGACCCTGTCCCATTGGCGCAAAGCAAAGAATATATTCTAAAACGAACTTTAGTTCCGGAAGAAGGTAAACCTTTGACAAGGAACAGCTGCAAAAGGGGGAGAAGATATAATATCAAGCTTGCGAATTTTCCAGCTGAGAAACTATTCACAGAAAGTATCTTTCCAACATGCATTGCCATCAAAAGGAATAGAAACCACCAACTTGAAAAGGTTTACATTAAAACATGATTAGTGTTATCGACTAATATTTCCGGATATTTTGTAGTAATCCTTACTAATACGAAGGAGTTGAACATGACAAAAAGGTACTATGGCTCGTGTCGCCACTCACCTCAGCAGTGACGTGAAACATCCCGGAGGATACGTTACTGAAAGGATTACAAATTGAAAAGAAGAATAGATTAAGCGCATTAACTAGAAGTAACATGAGTGCATATACAGCAATGACTACGGTATAAAGCCATCGCGAAAAGCGCTTGTAGCCAGCGATTCGATTACTCACGAGGATTCCAGTCAGACAGACAACACCTAACCGTTTTGCTTAATAGAACAATCAAGGTGTTCATAGTTCGCGACCACGTTGTTTCTTGATCACAACGCGGTTTCACCCAGCTGTTGGTTATCTCACTTTACACTGCCCGGTACAGCAAACGCTCACCTGATATGCGGAGTACGTGACCAAACCATTGCAGGCTGTGCAGTGTGATTAATTGACCATTATATTACGCATCTCAAACGTTCTGGAATGTGCGTCGACGAATGACCGTGTTGCACACGTGATCAGTCCGCTTGATCTGGGCCAATTGGTGGAGACAACGATGGTCTATTGCAACCAGTCTGCTGGCAACGTCGTCGCGAACGGGTCATCTTTTACAACCATAGAGCAAGATAGAACTCAACAGACATCAAATACCTCTCCTTTCGGCGACAACCGGATGTTTTTTCGACACCACAGATGACGCAGGTTGATGAAGGCAACTCATGCATTTGCTATCCCCATTGATATTTCATCAGCAATGTTCCAGGTTGGCGAGATACTATTACTCAAATGAGTAAGGATGTCCACGATTTCAAGTGGATTAATTGCAAAAAATGTAGGATTGGGAGTGTTCCAGTGTTGAGGCAACTTATATTTTGAAGGTGTGGAGCGCATTCCATACAAATTAGTCCGGTAATCCACTTTGTTTGGCGTGGTGTGCATTTCTTCAGCAAGGGGGTTACGTAAGACGATATTATCCGCACACTCCATATCGGTCACTTTAGCGCCTGGACGAACCTCAAAAAGAAGCCCGCCGAAATCCTCAAGCACACTTTCCAGAATATCGTCCATGAAAAACTGACCATACGCCACTGACGAATACCACTGGACGTGATGAACGTCACAGACAACTGTCTGTAAACGGAAGGCGTAGAGTGATGCCAATAGATTCCCTTGCGACCAAAGCCTTTCCAGAGGACGTTACGAACAAGTGAATCGAGAATAGCCTTTAGGTCAAAAGAGACCACAACCAGCGGCTACACGTTAGAGTCTATGATCCACAGTCTGTTATAGTATAAATGCGTGATCAACGCATTCTCGATAGAACCAAATCTCCACCCGTTTATCACGTACCTAACTTGAAGCTTGAGTAAATAAATACGCATATAACAACAATGCCAGAAAATAACTTCAGGTAGTGCACTTTTCTTTCCTTTAACCACTGATTTCAGCTTCTATTTTTAAAATCGTACTGCTCGTTGTACACATTTGTTCTTTTTATTATTTGAAGAAGTTATTTGGTTTCTCTAATTTTTATTCCCGGTGTCGCTATAATAACTTGATTTTGGCGCGCTATTCGAAGTGGAACCTAGTCCGTCCGCCATCTGCCTAGTTATTTGGTGGAATAAACAGTGTTTATTACTAAGAACGTAACATGCACACACAACTTAATGCCTCGCAACGAAGCTAAACTGTTCCCAGCCGGTACAACGACTATTTCATCGTTATACCTCTCCGTGAGCATCAGTTGCCTTGGCGACCCGACTGGCTTAATGTTGTCAACGTGTGTTTGTCAGTGGATCACATGGTTTGACCATTTGTGAATTCTGGATAAATTTTAAACCATGCGGCCCATAATATGTTTCATTAGGCGTCTACTCATTCCCCACACTTCTTAATTGTGACAACCAAAATGCGGTTACTAATGCGCACATCAGACATCACGAAAAGCTTTGAGAAAGTTGACTCACTCTGTATAACTCTAACATCCTCTGAGAGTCTAAAATAGATTGAACAGCACTCACAAGTGATCGCAGCTGTCGCACTCTTATAGACTTTTCAGTCGGTCCCCTCCGAAAAGAAGCGCTAGACTCGAGTTTCGCTCTCATAAGAGCTAGTCAGTATTGCATATCATCAAGTCTAGTGCTTCTTTTTGAAAGGGGCCGACTGAAAAGTCTATGGGAATGCAACAGCTGCGATCAATTGTAGGTGACACATGGTTACAGAAAACATATCATTGTAGAATTAAACCATACAGTGTAATGCAAAGTTTGAGTTGAATGATTTAAATAACTTGCTCTTGCGATCCACCCACAGTTAATTTTGGATCACAAACCGACAAGTGATTCAACAGTTAAATCAGACGGTCCACAATACGGTCTACTTGGTGTCCAATACATTCATTCTACCTCCATATATATTGCTTGAAATGCTCAAAAACGGAGTGAAAATTAACTCATTACCTACCTTACAGCAACCCATTAGATTCCTAAGTGGAACCAAACTTGTGCGCAGCTATTTAAAAGCGCTTTCCGGTTGTCGTAAAATACATCACAGGACTAAGTCTGACTGAAAATATTCAGCCCAGTGCAACAGCATACCAGTGACAGAAACTCTTATAATGATTAGTTTTTACTATTTTATCCGATTTTCGGAAAATAAACACTCTCATCGACAATGAACTGCATTTTAGGAACAGTCTACGAGTGATCTGAACCCGTATCCACTATAATGAATAATATTATCGATAGTCTCATTTACTTCTACATTTTTGGCTATTTTGGTTTATCACTCACTTCTGTTCTAGTCAATCTATCCTCTTTGTAATATCCGTTCCAAGGCTGAAATCACAACTCGCTCCATGCCTCGCTAGCTCGACGTGCTTTCTGTGTACACTCTGCCTTTGAGAGTCGATATAAAAACACAAGGGTCAAGGCACTGAGTCCTTGTTTTTCATTATCAACTGGTTTTTAATAGTGAGTACAGATTGGGTATTATTCTTCTGGACTGGTTCCAACAAACCCATCGTTATAACTTAATATTCCGGGTTGTGTCATTAAAGACTGGACAGTTGTATCGAAAGTTGGCCTACCGCTGTTTGCTCAAGGGGTTATTGTGCAAGAGTTTATGGACTAAGTTATTGAATAAACACATGTTCCAGCTTCCATTTGCTAAACAAAAGTCAAGCTGGTTACTATGCGTAACAGGCGCGTACTGTATCCGAATAATACCACAATCTAAAGTGGTGCTTCTACCAAGTGACTATTACTCAGGGAGAGATATACACCCCCAAATCTCGATATCAGCAGATGCACCACGTTCACTAATTCTTTTTCGGACAATTGAGGACAGCATGCACTGAATTCTACGGAAAATCTGTCAATCATTTTAAGCCAAATGGCTCTAAGTTATGCTCACCACAGACTTTAATGTTCAGATTACTTAATTATACAGTCATACATCCGAAAATATCCGCGTGCTTTGACTTTTAAAAATTAAATGGTGAATAAGTACAGGGGAATCGACAAGTAAGACCATTCTAAAACCATTAACTTCCCTCATTAAGTGTCATAGGTAAACTTATCACACACACTGTGAGAATACGTGAAAAAGCACATGCACTGAAGTTAGAAGTGATTGCTTTAAGATTCCAACAAGTTGCTGGCTTGCAATCACCCCACAATTCCCCCACGCAATTCTTCGTGCAAACGGTGAAGAAGATTCAGTCGCCAAATGGTAAGTCGGAGGGTTGGAACATCTACGCGCAGACTTCAAATAAAACTGCTTTCAACTATGTGTCCCACGGGTTAAGTTCATAACGAAAGTTGGAGGTAAGTCGATGGCCCAATACACCCAATGCATTAAGGAAACATTCGCAGTGGTACTAGTGCACGAAACATCAACTGAAAGATAGCTAGCAATCGCTGATCCAGAGTGTGTCAAAGTATTAATAACTCATCGTTTTTCCACTGCAGAGTCCGTCATGGAAACAGTGTGTTCTAGCTCTTTTCATTTGGATATGGAGGGAACAATTCAACTGTGGAGACGGATTGCAAGACTGATGGCCAGGAAGGAAACCGGTGACATAATTATAAACACTTTCTAACCATTTACCTTTTAACTATGATCAACGTGTTACAGTTGTACATATAGTGACCAATGCGAAACGTTTCTATTTGTGTACCTTTCCACAATTCGAAAACTAGCGGACATTTTTGTAAGGAGGTACTAGGGTGGCTTATAATGCATTGAACCCATTGGGCAAACAACAGTTTTGTTGCGCCGAGTTAGTTAGCTTAGTGAGCCAAACTGGCAGCAAAAGGTGGGACCAAGAGGGGTTATGCACAATTTACTTTTGATTGTTTCCTTAGCCATCCAAATGTGCACATTTAGTTGAACTCAAAGATCACTCGCTGAACGCGAGAACAGAAAGGAGAAAAAAGTGCAAGGACATTAAAGGTTCACAGGCTGATGGGTTGTAATTTTAGGGGATGCGTCAAAACTGATGACCATAAAGAACCAGAAACTTCACTCCCGAATTGGAAAATCTATAGTCGCCACTATGCACATTACATCGAAAATCTCGGCCATATACGTCTGCGTTACATTACCTACGGACATGAGGTGCGAAAATAGGCATCAGTACTTGCGAAAGCGCCATTTGACGTAACATTAACTTTATGATTAAAATACAATCCGTTTTGGTTACATTTATTACACCTATAATAAGCACCGTGACTACATAATCGTTTAGAAGTGTATCACAAAAAATAACTTATAGGCTAATGCTCACGCTGGTTCCTGTAAGCAATATACCAGATAATACATCACACAATTCAGTAACAACGTCAAGAAAGCAAAAGTTCACAACTTCAAATTACTATTCATATCGTAGATACCAGCGGTGAAATGCTGGGACACAAGTGGCCGCACAGTCGGCATATAATAGGTAATAACGTTGGCCTTATTGACTTAATCAATGATAATCATTTAGTTTTCAGGTGTAATGCAATGGCGATAATGTCATGCACCTGACGATTTGCTAAACCATTCGTACTACCACCTACCAAACTGAAGTGTGCGTATCCACCTGGATGTACTTCACGTACAAACGATGTCCAGGGAGTTTCCACCAAGGTTTTGCATCTGATCGCTGCTCAGGCATTGATCCTCTAACAACTAGTAACAGCCAATTAACCTGCACTCTGGTAGTACTGCTTGGAACAGCCCAACCTAGAAGCCCGTCGAAAACATTGTTTGACCAAGCTGACTTGACATCCTCAGCATCAAAGCTTTGCTTCAAGATTTCAAACTGACTTTCTGCTTGCACTGGGACATATAAGACCGTTAGTTATGCAAAAGAAGCGTTTACAAACATCTTGTTTCAAACTGGGTGAATTGCTGTCAGCAAACTCTTGCGCGGCGGTGGATATGCTGGAACCAAAATGTACTACAACACGGTGAATACGACGATAAATGGTGAAACGACCAAATAATGATTCCAACACTCATTGAAAATAATATGCATCCGTCAGTAGGAACTCACATTTTGTTCGGACTGATGGTCGGTAGACATCTTCAGATAACGTAACCAAATGGTACATGTTACAGGAAAAACCAAATCAACTATATTGGAATTAAACATGACGTGCATTGTAGTTTGGTTAAATAAAAGAACCCATGTGCAAAACGGTTGTTTTTTGTATGTAATAAGTATCCTTCAAGATATTGACGCACCTATAATTTTGTAGATAAATTATGGCGACCAAATCATTCTCGAA
>JTDE01000588.1:110455-120818 GCA_014338405.1 Paragonimus skrjabini miyazakii
GCCGATCTCATGCAGTCTTTTTCGGTACCATTTGCAAAGGCGATCACCATGGGCTGCTTGAAAGACGGATGATTCCGAGACGCATTTCCACAAATTCCGCTTGGGTGATCTTCAGCTTCTCAGGAGGCAGTCGACGTGGACGAGCGAATCCGAGTGGTCCTTTATTGATCATGTGATAAACAACATAATGTTTTGGCGCTGTTGTATTAGGTGCGGGTAGGTAAATTCCCGGGATTTGTTTCAACTGTACTGTATACTGGCTGGCCTCAGGTAAAGCCGTCCGAAGTCGGAAAGATTTGATGGCGGCGGCTTCACCTTGAACACACAAAGTGATGGAGTTGTCTACCAGTTTACGGTGGCTGAGGTCAACTGCCAAACCGTGCGTCGTAAGAAAATCGACGTCGATGATTGGGCGTTGGACGTCGAAGATGATAAAAATCCAGGGGAAAATGCGGCGCAGCCCGAAGTCGATTGTAACAGATGTTGGCTGTAGGTTACGACTTTGCAGTTGTTAGCTGCCTGGGATCTGTACTCCGCGGGTTTGAGATCGCCTTTAAGTTCACCTGAGGGTATAACGCTGACCTCTGCACGGCTGCCGATAAGAAAGCGAAGTCCGGTGGAGTTGCCTTGAACACAGAACAGGCGACTGTTGATGTAGTGAGCGGCAGCCGTCGCCACTACTGACCGGCCAGATCGTTTTCTTGGTGTTCCCTTAAATAGTATACTGGCATGTGCACATAGCTGTGTGCATTTGCGGGCGTTTTCACCGGAACGTTTCCGGTAGTAACAAATGTTACAGGTTGCGGTTTTAGACGTGGGAGGTCGCGGGTGAAAGCGGGATCGCGTGCGCCAGAATTTACAACCCCTCATTAGGCGTTCAGCAAATTAAGTCATAGTGAGTGTCACCTGAGACACCCTGCGTTAGAGGTTATCCACAGTATCTTGTTGTGGGTCGTTGCGAGGTGAAAGGTCACGTACATGACTGATGGGAAGTTTGAAGAAATACTAGTTAACTTTATCCGCCATCTCTGCTAATTTTTCTGAAGGTGTGTCAGGGTCTCGTACTGACAAAATGACCGAGGTGCTGAGCGGCAGGCATTTGGTCCATAGCTGCCTGAGGATGGGATCGCCCATGTTGTTATCGCTGACCAGCAATCTCATGGGGCGGAGTAATTGAGAGGGAGTACGATCACCCAACTCAACACCAGAGAGTAATTGTTGCAGCCTGGCCTCGTCTGAAGATGTGGTATGCTCTAAAACTCCGGTCATCAGTTTGTCGTATAGGGATTCGTCTGGCATAAGGTCGAGTTTATTAATTACTTCGGAAACTATATCAATGGACAACTGTGTAACCACGTAAGAAAACATGGTGGCCTGTGAAGTATTTTTACAAAAGCGGAATATTGCCTCTACCTGAGTGTGGAACATCAAACGCAGATGATTTACGGTTGATAGCGTTATCAGAAAATAAACTAGTGTCGAAGTCGGAAATCATTGCAAAATACTGGGAGATCTGTGCTTAACAGTAAAAGAATCAAAAAGGATAGAGTTGTACAATATGCAAAGATAAAAAGTTGGGTTCGCTGGTTTATGTAGTGTAGCCTAACACTATATAGAGCTTGACTGAGAACACGAAGCAAAGTGCGAATAAAATACAAGGAACAGACTCAAAATAGTTCATGAAGTTGCGTTGGTTAAAGGTTCAACTACACCGAATGAAATATTCAATGGATACGGTCTGTCATGTCGTTCCCACGTAATTTTCGAGGCCACAGCGGAGATCATTTTGATAAGATATAAATCGGGAAATTTGCCGCAATAGACGGTTGATTCCGTTAACCTCTAACTCTCCAAACATCTGTTTACCAGCGACACTGAACGCAGAGGGAACGCAGGACTTGCGATCTGAGAAGTAGGATTTGTATTATTGATTACTGATTAGTTCGAGTAACTCGATTTTAACTGTAGGGGACTAACCCATTACAAAGTTATAAGCGTCAATATTCAGAACAAAATGCATTCGCTGAATAGCCCACTACCAGTGATTCCGATGTACATGGAACAAGTGCACCAATGAAATGAGACGCGCGCACCATGATTGAATTGCCAAACAGAATCGATTCAAACAAGTGGTGTTCATTCTGTAAAAGAAAGTGGTGCAAACTATGTGTAAAAATAAAACGGGATATGAATAATTGTACAATACTTTACAAAACTTTCCCCCAAGAGCGTTAGAAGAATGAAAACGCCCTGTCGAAATGAGGAAGCGTTAGGCACAATACTCTTTGATAACTGTTGGCCATCTGACCGTTCGACCCAAGCGACTGCAGGAAAGATCAACAGAGGTCTTCGGGTTGGACTGAGGCACGGGTTGTTCGTTACGCATGAGAATGTTAGACTGCGAGTCACTAGGAGTAGAATCGACATCAGAACCGATGGGAGGATCTAGTTTGGCTTTGACGTTAGCAAGTTTGAGTCTATCAGTGCTCGCTGTATCGTGGGATACATTTCGGTCGATCACAAAATATTCCGAAATCGTTTAATCACACGGAATGGTCTCGAGTATGGCTTTTGAAGAGGGGCCTTAACAGCGTCGACCCGAACGAAAACGAAATCACAAAAGTCCAGATTAGAATGCTTTTGTTATTGTTTGATGTTTCACTTGGTGGGCTGGGGCCGGATTTTTGCCATGGATGATTTCAATTGTTGCACGAGAAATGGCAGAGACAAAATTAGTTTGGCCGGCATTCGACTTGTAGAAAAGTTCACCAGGGAGGCCTAAACTAGTTCTGTGGCCATGCAACCAATGTCTTCTTTAACAGTCGATCGAATTCAAAGCATGACAAGGGTTAAGTTATCGGTCCAACGCTGGGGATCTAGTTGGGGTTTTAAAGCGGCCTTCAGCTGTCGATGGAAGCTTTCGACCAGACCATTTGATGCAGGATGGCATGAAGTGGTTTTGATGTTATCGACTCCGAGTAACCGGGTGAAGTCTCTGAACAACGCAAATTGAAACTGTGTACCTCCATCAGTAGTTACAGTCGTTGGAACACCATAGTTTGAAATCCACCCGTCCATGAACGCTCGCGTGACAGTCATGGTATTCGTGTTGTTGCTACTGGCCATCTAGTGAAACAGCCAACGCACGCCAAGATATACTGATGACATTTTAAATATAGTAACGGCCCGACTATGTCAACGTGGACATGACCGAAACGTGCGTCCGGGTTAGTGAACGTGCCGAAGGCCGTGATGTTATGTCGAGGGATTTTGCTGCGTTGACAATCAAGGCAAGTTCTTGCTCATATTTGTATGTCCCTATGAATGTTCGGCTATACAAATCGGTGTGAAATCAGCTTGACGGTGGCACGAACGCTGGGATGAGACATACAGTAGAGACCGTTAAAGACGGAGCCTCTACATTTTACTGGTACAAATGGACAAGGGCTGACTGTCGATGTGTCGCATATGATTGTGCCTTTTCAGTTAGTTGGAGGCAACTTGCGAAGTTTTGGGGAAGAAGAGATGCCACACTGCTGCAACCTTGGGTTGTTGTTTCATCTTCGTGCTGATGATTTCGGATCAATGGTGTCTGTTCGGTGTAGATCACCCAAAGTAACTCTGGACAAGGCGTTGACGACGGTGTTCCGATCTCTTGCGACATATTGTATGTCCGTTGTGAACAGGGAAATGTCGAATTTCTCTCGGGGAATAACGATCGGGCTTGGTGTTGAAAGAATAAATGGGTAGTTTGTGATCCGTCAGGACAACAAAACGTCTGCCTTCCAACACGTGACGAAGTGTTTAATGGAGAGAAACACAGCCAGCAACTCGCGACCGAAGGTACCATAGCGCGTTTGCACTAGCTGTAACTTGCGGAAGGAAAATGATAAAGGCTGGACTTGGTCTTGCTGCAAAACCGCGCCGACAGCTAACTGGGATGGATCGGTCTGTAAAATGAGATCCGAACCTTCTACTACACGCATGTGTGCCAAGGTCGTCACTTGTGATAACTGGTCTTTGGTTGCTAGAAATGCAGCCCTTACCGGAGGCGGTAAAGCAAAACGTTCAGGATCAGTCTTTGACAAATAAGCAAGGGGTTTCAACAACTCCGAACAAAGCGAGATGAATCGGTAGTAGTAATTTACAATGCCTAGAAACCGACGTATGCTTTACTGGGTTGTCTTGGTGGATAAGATTTGAAGACAGCGACTTTCCCTGGCAGATTTTCAGTGCCGTCACGAGTGATTCGGTGACTCAAAAATCCACAGGGTCTACAAGAAAAACGTATTCCGTGGAGTTTGCAGTCATGCCATACCCATCGAAGCGTTCGAAAACTGCACAATGATGTAACATGTGTTGATGTGGGTCCTTGCTAGTCACCAGAGTGTCATCGATGTAGAAAAACACAAGGTGCAGACCAGGGGGGACTTGATCTATGAAACTCTGGAGAGTCCAAACTGTATTTCGCTACCCAAATGGCATGCAGACAAATTCGTTCAGTCTTTCGTGATGCTAGCTCCAGGGTTCGTACACCCAAGGTTTCCCCAGCCTTATATTAACAAGGATCGGAAGTCACAGTGAGAAGACGGTGAATCTGCAAACAAACTTTATTTAGTTATTTACTCACCGTACACAAGCGGACTTCAACTCAGCGAATAAGGACGCTAGGGAGCTGGACGTGAGAGAACCTTCAGCACAACCGCACGGCAGCCGCCAGAGAGGACGAATGTCAACGGAAATTCCAGTTGACCTTCAGGATTCAAACAAGTGTCAGCCTGGTTGGGCGGCGTTCCTAACGGCAGTAGCTAAAACACTGTTATCCTAGTGAATGTAGCCTACAATGGTAAAGATGGCGCAGATTCCTAATATACTTACAAGTAAAACTGCAATACCTACGCCAACACACTAACTTTGATGCTAGTGGTTTGTAGTAAATTTACGTTCACAAGGTAATGTGGACAAGGGCGGCGGTACTGGCAAGGCAGCTCTCACGCCGCGGGGAGTTTAGGGTTTTGGGGACGTCGAGGGTGATCTCACTACAAGTCCAAGTGGGGTAAAGACTGCCATCTGTGCTACATTTTCGGGGGCCACGGTAATCTGGTGGTATACCTGAACCAAATCAAGCTTTTAGAAAATGGTCATACCATACAGATCGATGAAAATGTCGTGAATGTGATAAATTGGGTACCTGTCTGGAACGGTGGCGTTGTTTGAGGCGCGATAATCACCAGCACGGGCGCCAGTCGACGAGTGAGGTTTTAGGTACCATAAGGGAGAGTGAGGCTCAAGGGCTACTGGAGGGCTGGATGATACCGAGTCGCAGATGGGTTCGAATTCAGCTTCGGCGATCTTGAGTTTCTCCGGTGGCAACCGACGGGGCCGGGCGATGGCAGGTGAACCGTTAGTGGTAATGTGGTGGAAGACGCCGTGCTATTTTTGTGATAGTGAGCCTGATGGACTTATAAGGCGTGGGAACTGTCAAAGCAAAGTTTCGAAGCTATGGTCCGGTAATGCCGAACGTAATCCCAATGAATTAATTGATGTGGCCTTCCCGTGGATGCACGAAGTTGTTGTGCTGTCCAACAGTTTCCGACTCCTTACATCCGCCACGAGTCCAAAGAAGTTGAGAAAACCAACGCCAATAATTGGATGTTGTAAATCTGCAGCGGTAACAGTCGAAGGGAACTGCCGACGGAGACCAGGTTTCAGAGTGAGTAGTTTCTCTCCGTATGTCTGTATGGCGTGCGATTAGCGGCCTGTAGGATATACGACACCAATTTGAGGTTATGATTTTCACCAGTGGGTTGAATAACGCTAACCTCAGCGCCCGTATCAATGAGGAAATTGAGGGACGTTGAACGGTCAAATACACAAAACAGGCGACATAAGTAAGGGCCAGTGGCAGCCATCGCCATTACTGACTGGTTTGATCGTTTCCCGTGTCATGGGTCATGTGTCTAAGCAACTGTGAAAGAGTGCGATCTTCCAATTCGACGCCGGCCAGGAGCATGCGGAGATTGTCTTCGTCAGAAGCTGCCCTCCTGTTAATAATAGCGAAACTCGAGTCTAGTGCTTCTTTTCGAAATGGGCCGACTGGAAAGTCTATGGGAATGCGACAGCTGCGATCAATTGTGGGTGATGTTCAATCTATTTTTAAATTTGTGTCTAATTTAATAGGACAAAGTTGTTTGACCGAAAAAGGAGGTGTTTTCACACGGAAATGCGGGATTCTCTAACTTTCATTAAAACTTCCCTTCCAATAAAATGGTGTTCCATGTTTACATCACGTTGCAGTATGCCAAAAATTTGCAGCAAAATGATACGGTCTGCCACGTCTTTCGCTAGATCTCGGTACTGGCATTTATTTGCGCACCCCCTATCTTACCTTTCTGCATAATCCCAGTCTTTTCTTTCTTGAATTAACCACGAATTAAATCAGTCGTTCTTTTCGATTGGCATTGATTGTAAATATTCTTCAACTTTTACATGAAATTCCTGATAATTATTGTTAGTGTGTGACTCAGCGTCAGCGAGTTAAACGTATTTCGTTCGAAAATACCCGCAGAAGTGATGTCGGTGATGTGAATATGTTAAAAGTTGACAATTCACCCCTCGGGTGCATAAAACTTATTGTCGAGTTAATCTTATTTGATTAGCTTACCATTTTTCATATCGTCTTTAATTAACCTAGTTTATTTTCCCAAGGAAGACAGTGGTGGGGATTTTCCAGTATCAAACTGGTCATTTGGTAACACCTAGGATTAACTTTCACATAGCGCTTCCTAAGCAACGTCTTGTCATTATGTACAGCAGCCAGATTATCCCGACCCTTGATGTTGTTTAAAGCTGTCGAGTCTTCTGCCGTGCGTATCATCAAATTTACAAGCATGCATACGCTTGGAGGCTGTTTCAGTATAGCTGACTGTTCTCCATCTGTGTACTTAATACTAGCTTGCAAGCGGTCTTCTTTCTCCAGCAGACCAAACAGTACTCGCACCATGTATGGTTTCCCGTTGCTACCCAGCCATTGCTTAAGCACCCAATATACATAGGAAACGTCACATCCTACAAGAATCACCTCTTTCAAGGTTGCTTCATTAAAGACTAGATCATGCAACAAGGCCTATTTTACGTCTCGCTTTAGGTGAAAGAGACAAGCAACTGGATGGGTAGTCCGAAAACCATCAACGTTTGATCGACGAAGAGTGATTTCCAATCATACAATGGGTGAATTTCCAATTAATCGCTTTGCTGTCAAATCCATCAGACTCGATGGACAGGTTTTCAGTCAAAGTCTTTCCAAGAAATCAGTACGCACTAGCGTAATTTTCGAGCTGTTATCCAACAAAACTTACGCTATCATGTCCGCACCATCACCTTTCAAACGGACCAGCTCCCACACTAATGCTTACCATCAGTTCAACTTTGCTACACTCCGGTAACTAGGTTTCTGGGATCTATCATCCAATTCCTGAGCGTCATTGATGTTTCCGATAACTGATAATGGCGAATAGATCAGCTATCTCCTCCACATTGCTTTCTACACTTTGAAGCAATTAAAACAAGCTCCGATGTCATAAGTGTGATTCTGTCTGCCAGCAACGACCGTAGACAATGATCAAGATCGTTTTGTCCTTACACAAACGGCAATCACAGTTTTGGCTAACAAGTATTTGTTTGACTCAGCACAACCGAGGTGATTATTATTGCAATCTTATCTTTCTTGCTATCGATTGCACACTGTCTTTTCATTGCAAAGACGGCTGTGTGGAATCCTGTGTTTTATTGCAGTGAACTCGTAACGATCCACGAACGCTGGATCGTGAACACTGGTTTATAATGACCCCAAATGTGGTTAATTTATATCGCAATTCTGGTCTGTTTCGCTAAGCGCAATCTTACGATTTTGCAGTTCACTTGCTAAACGAGCTAATGCATTGACTGAATTAAAGACAGTTTCAACTATACTTGTTACGTTATTCGGGAACGTCCTGGTGAAATGATTTGTCTAATCGGACGGATATTTAGGTGTGGTTTTGGAGTCGAAGGTAGTATACTACAATCATCAACAGCCCCATGCATTCGGTCTTTGTACTAATAATGCAGGCACAGTGAGCGCTGGTCATCATCTTTTGCTTAGGTCTTCATTTGCCACTTGAAGTGATAAATGTACTTTCATTAAGATGCAAACTGAAAGCAGTGGAAGACAGTTCAGTTTTTGTCACAATAAACCGCTGCCTGTCATCAGTATACTTTATTTTGTCACTTTACCTTTAGTATTCAGTTATATTGATGTAAGGTGTAAGTGCGAAGCTTCGATTTGGAATCTTCAGTGCGTGATCCGAACAGCTCATTATCTACTGATTGATACTGAGAGTTGGTTGGCCCCTGAAATGAAGTACGCTTTGTAAACGACCTGTCTCAATTCTGACCTCAGCACCTAGCAGTCTATGCTTATTTTCTTCAGCCTTATCGGTTTCCTGTAATTAAGCTGTCACCAATTCAGCTCTTACTTCTTGATCTACCGTTTATATAATAGCCGGGACGTGATGCGGTGTCTGATTGGATATTTACTGAATTGTGGACGCAATTAGTTGGGGTCTACTTTGAACGCCGAGTGATGTGGTTTGCAATCAAATAATCGGAATTGAATCAGAACCCGAGGTCTTTCACTCCACAGAATGAAATTCATGATGGGAAGTTGAGTGCCGTATTGACCAAAAGCAATGACCGATTCCGTAACGCTTTTTAAGTGACGATTTCTCAGTATGAACAACTTTGCAGTCGAATCACAACAGTGTCATTAAAAAGCAAACAATTAAAAACAAATACTTTCAACTCTCAGCTGTTCGTGATCATTTCACAAACTGGTTTGATACACTCAGTTTCCGGAACGTAAACTATGACGCCAAACGATAAGTGAGTAATAAGGTTGCAGAACTCAGTTCACATAAACAATGACCTCCACGTCTAATAAAAGAAGCTGCCTGTAATCCGCTTATATAAGCCAAAGCTCATCAAAACGATGAGGAGAAAAGTATGTGTACAAAAGACGCAACATACATTGATAACAAAATACAGAGAGAGAGAGAATCATCTTCTCCGTGCAGATTGTTCAATACACTATTCCGAGTATAAATTGCGCTAATTCTCATTGGTAGTGCATTTGCGTTCTAATGATTTTGAGTGTGTACCACTCAGAATAATATTTCTTGTTGCTTCATTTTAATGAAACGTCCTAATGATTTCAAAGTACGGACATGCAATACATAGGTTATTTGCATTACTTTGGATAGCTCGAGATTTCGTAAATTCTTGTTAGGAATCTGTGAACGCATGCAGTGTTTTTCTTGTAGAGACGTTACTGTTCCGATTATCTGGGTCTGTTCTCCCTAACTTCGACAACGTGTGTTCTCTATGGGCTGCAAGATGTAGAAATCTGAACCTCGGGCAATAAATCTCGACGTGTTAATCGTTCCGGAAATACAGAACAAATCCGTTATTTATCTAGTTTAACTTTTTGCAAGAATATCGACTGGAGGAAACAAACCCCCATCTGTACTTCTGTCACCAGTTCAATCGAAACCTTCAAATATTACGCTTTCTCCATTTTCTTTTCCCCCCTCTGGCGTACTTGGGTTGATTTTATTGGTTGCATTATAAACCGGTTTTTTGGATAACTTCCAATCTTGATGTTGTTCACCAGCCGGTGAGATCTGATTAACTCGCCTTTGTTGAAAACGAAGGTGTAACAATCACGTTCCCATTGTTGCAAATGACCAATGTACTTTTATCCTATCATCTGCTTGCCTGTCTTAACAGCTGTTAATAGTCTGGCCAAATTGGATCAATAAATTTGTGATTTCTTAATTGCCACACTATTCACATTTACGATTGATATGACGCATTTGTTTTGGTCCCGTACTAAGTGGCGCTAAGTGTGCGCTCTAACAACTCGTGTTGTGATTCTGCACGATTGATAACGTTATAACAGAATGTCCACTCACAAAGCCACTGGTTTTCTAAGCGTAGCAAGCCGCTATAGGTCTCGCTTTCACGGCATAGATCTAAGTAAAACACGAGCAAAGTAACCATGTTAATAATTCTGCATGCCACAACGAGTGATTACTGTTTATACAGGATTTCTGATTGATAAAGATACGAGGGGGAGTCAAAAAGTAATGCCATTTTATTTCGGACAGGTATAATTACCAACACAGGAAGATGTATTATACATCAAAATAAAGCTGGTCCTCTGTGGATCACATCCCTACTTCTCAAAATAGTCACCATTACGCTCAATAGCAACGTTCCACCTTTGAATGAGCGCATGTATCCCTGCCTCGTAAAATTTTGTTGT
>JTDE01000588.1:129885-140092 GCA_014338405.1 Paragonimus skrjabini miyazakii
GCCCTTGTTTGCGCAGCCATCTTTTCCATGACGAATGTTTTCGCCGCAATCTTCTCGCCCATCATGTCCCAAAAAATTTTGGACAGTCTACGAAATAGAGTACACATCTCACTACGAACGTACCCGTGCATCACGGGCTGGTCGTGTCCCATACCATCTGTTACGAGGAACTGATACAGCCTCCGGATTCGAAATTTGAGGAATTGTTTGCTAACATACTTGTCCTTGTTCATCTCGCGGTTGGCATCCACATTCATAACATGTGAGGAGTGTCGGAATAGTTCACTTTGTGTTCGTTTGGCGAAGCAGATGTGCGTATATCTGTTGCCCTCATCCTTCATAGTACACACCATACCTATCACACTAATCACCGACAGCATCTCATCAAGGTTACTTTATGTTACGTGACCAATCTTATATAGCAAGCTCACTTGACATTGCAGGCGGTGGATGTTTCCAACGTCGGCGGTTATGGTAAACTTCCCGTAAACATCCGTTACATAATGTCAGCAGTCGATGTAATTTATCGGAACAGGCACCCGCATTCGTTCAATTCACTGACGGTGAGTCCAAGATTCCTAGGATGAGGATCGTATAGCAGACGACTGGGGGGTGGTGGTGCTCCAACGCAAAAGAGCTCACAACCAGACGCGTATCTCGTCGGACCACATGAAACCATAATCTGCAACGTGTCGCGAGAACCGATTTATTACAGCCAACAACAGTTGGCCAACTACACACATCGCACACTCCAGCATGCACTATTACGCCTTTTCTACTTCGTACAACGATAATAAACCCACACAGTTGTCAGGACACCTTGTCACAGTTTGCAACCTAAGACCACCTCATCCATGTACCCCTAAATACCCCCTGGAATTGTGAGAATGTTTTAAATTCACGATTCTCCAACATCGCCTTGAAAGTCCAATAAACTCCATTTCCTGCGGAAAAAAATAAAGAAAAAATAAATTAATAATTGAATGATTTTTTTAAATAGGAAAAATCTACGTCAACAACCTTTTGTTGACATTGCCGCACACAGTCAACCGCAACAACAGCAGCCATACCGAATTGAAAGGACGATATAGCATAATGTCGTTTCAATTAACGGTCGGTTAAAACAAACAGATATCAGTCCATGACACAGAGATCCACAGTTTCAGTTTCTGTACCAGATGCCAAGCTCATGAAACATGATCGCCGATAAATTATTTTTTCGAGCCACGACAACTGATGAAATCACGGTCTACGATTAGCTTTCAGGCTACAGTGGCCTACTTGAAACATTGAGTTCCCTTTATCCAGTTCATTAAGACGGCAAGAAGACATGCATTGCGAGATGCAAGCATTTCGTTCATTTTCATCAGTCGAATACATAAAACATTCAGTTATATAGGTTGAACGCATGGCGATAAAACAGTGAAATGAACGAACATGAACATGGGAGTAATCAGGGTTCACTGCCACGGTGACGAAATTGATTGCGTCAGCACCTTTTGCCAACAAAGGACCGGTGCGTAACGCTTGATCAACAATGCCTCGGAGAACGCCAACAACCTAAGGTTGCGGTTGCGCAATAAGACAGTGAACGAAGTGACACGGTCAACCACATGACCTGTTGCGATTAGGTGTTTCGCGATCGAAGACGCCAGGTTTCTGTTCGAGTTTTGGCATACTGACCCACGTTGACGCATTGTTCGCACTAGCCACTTGGGGATGTGCTCCGCCTTCCTTTGTCGTGATTTCCGGTCCGTTCTGCCAATGTATGAGTCACCGCAACTGCAAGTGAACTGGTAGATAACATGAGAGGCAGAGTTTTCCGAGAAAGAACGATTGGGGCAGTGGAGACTGATCCTGCGGGTGGAAAGCAACAAGCGCCTGATCAATCAAATGATAAAAATGTCCAAAATATGGTAGCACCAAAAAGGAGTTGTAACGGCAACGGATATGCGCAAAAGGTATGCTAACAAATAAAACGGAGGACGTGTCAGTAAAATAGGCACGACTTTCTGGCAAATCAGGGTCCGCTGAATTGAATAGACCTCCATACGAGAGAAGGACAGAGAGTTGGTTCAGAAGATGGCCGATAGAAAAGCCCACACGCGCCGTGGGATGACAACCTCAGGGTGTCAATAGATCAGTCCATACGCAGAGCTGAAATACTTCACCGTGTAATTACTTCACCAACACAAAATTCTGCACAACTGAAAAGGATGTGGATGGTGCGCGATAAATTCCGTTTATTCTGTTCCCGATCAAATCCAGAAAATGGCGGTGGTGCCCTGAAACAAGTGTACAGATGAAAGTAACAAGCCACTATAAACAAAACGTACAACAACGGGTCACAAAATATGACTATGAACCGTGGACACTATAATACTCATCACCAGAACGTCTGTACTGAGGAGCAAATAAATCACATGCCCGATAGCCACATCACGTATCGTAGTCTGTCAGGTGTTTCGGTCAGTGTACAGAATGCGCTCTACGTGTGATGCGCTGTTCAATAGAATAAAGGGACTGGGCTGCCATCAGACGAAGTGCTATCTGGGGTGGGAATGGGATGGTTTCAGTCAACATCGAGTCAGTGGGTCAGTATATTGCTCGGCGTTGGCTGATTTCATTTGACCAATGGATGCGGATTCGTCTTGTCCGGACATGCCAATGATGAAAAATGTTTCATTGCGCTCAAGCGCTTTGAAGGGGCCGAGGCGCCGTAGTGGTTTCTGATGGCACCTTGGTGCAAGAAGACGAATTTACGTGGGAACAAATCCGGAGACTTTTGTTCTCGGTGCCAATGTTAATGGGCTGGTGTGAAATGTAAGCTAGACATGTGTTGACGTAAACGAGAAATGTAACCCGTTCGTGGGTCTGAATGAGTCAAGGGTTGAATCAATTCTCCTGGGGTGCAAACTGGTACCGTAGTCTACTTCAGAGGTATTACAGTAGATGTCCTCGTTAAAGGTAGACCGGATTCTAAAGAGAATGATTGGTAGACGCTCCTTACATTTCGCTGTGTCGGACTGGGCGGTTATCGATGTTTTCAGTTGCGGATGGAAACACTCAATCACACCATTAGCGCAAGGATGGTATGTTGTGGTTTTGATATGTAAACAACCCAGTAACCGTTGGAAGTTGCGGCAAGTGGAATATTAAAGCTGTCTACTTTGATCCGTAGTGATTGTAAATGGCACACCTAAATTGGCAATCCAGTGCTCCAAGCGGGTTTTGAAAACTGCCTCCCTTGGAACATTTTTAATAGGTACGGCTAAAGTCCAACGAATAAAACGATCCATTGCGGTCAGTATGTGCGTGTGGTCGTTAGAGAGTGGTAGTGAGCCAAAACTGTCAAGGCGTGCCCGGAAAAACAGGTATCAGGCTGGGAGAATATAAGAGGTGTGGTAACCGTAGGCCTGTGCACTTTGCTCCTTTGTTACTCGATACATTGTTGTCATCGCAGGCGAATAACTGTGTTCACATACAAAACGTTGGACTATCAACTTCAGTTTGTCGCGTTTTCTGGGATGAGATAAACAGTGAAAATGATTAAAAACACTCCGTCGACAAGAAAGTGGGGCAGAAGGTCTAGGTCTACCAGTTGAAATATCGCACAAAATGTCACCAACTTGTGTCGACAGAGGAACGGTAGATAATTTCAAGGACTTAAAAAGAGACGTCCTCCATGTTCCCACTGTGCTGTTTGGCTGCGGCCATTTAAAAAGTTAAAGGAAGGTGGCGACTGGAATGAGCTGACATCAGGACGTGATAAAACGTCATCAGCGATGTTAGCGTCACCACCTACGTATCGGATGCCTGTAGTGAACTGAGGGATGTAATCGAAATGTCTAATTTCACGCGGAGAGTACCGATCGGGTTTGGCTTGTAAAGCAAATGTCAAAGGCATGTGATTGGTTTGTGCGACAAAGTGACGGTCTTCCAGAAGGTGCCAAAAGTAACGGATTGCCAGATAAATAGCCGCATTCACGCCCATAGGTAATATACTTTCTTTGAGATAAAAAGGCCAAGGGTTGCTATTCATTATTCACGGATTGTTCTCAGACTGTGCCGACGGCAGCATTTGACGCATGCGTGGTGAGAAGGACATGGGCGTTTGGCTCGAAACTGATGAAGCACAGTTTAGTGGCCTAGCATAAAGTGTCCTGTATTGCTGAGAAAACTACTTCGGCTCCGGGTGTGAGTCCAGTAGACTTGTGTCTTGAGTCCCATAGGTCGGTCAGATGCTTTAACATTTCTGTGCAATGGGGAATCAAGCGCCGATAATGATTGAGTATGCCGCGGAATCTTAGGAGTTGGATCATCGCAGTGCGAATCGGAAAGGTCAAAATGAATTCGACTCTATCTGGCAGGTGGTTGATGCTGGTTTAGTCAATGAAATCTAATGAGTTAACTCCGAGGACACGCTTGTCAATGTTGATTTTATTATCACATTGTATGAAACGATCGAAAACGGCACAAGGGTTAGATGAGTGTTCCAAGTTCAGCGGCTGGCGTTCAAGACATCGTCGATGTAAACCAACGTGAAAGGTATTCCACCCATTACTTTGTTCATGAATCGCCGGAATATTTGAGTCACATTACAAAGTCCGAAGGGCCTTCTTGTGAAAAAACAATGAAAAAAACAATGAAGGCAAAACGGTGCATGATGGCTTCCGTTTATTCTGTTATCGGTCAACTGCAGAAATGGATGGTGATGACCTCAAACAGGTGAACAGACGGAGTTAATAAAACGGTATATACAAAAAGCACAGAAATGATTTACATAATTTAATTATGAGCTATGGGCATTATATGTGTACCTTTCATGAGGATTACAACATGAGGTTCGTTGTGCACATGCTGTTTTGTATCATTCATATAATTACGTGGTTCCTGTGATTTTGATCTAACGTTTTCTTTTAAAAACTTTCTCGTCACGCGTTCTTCGGGAGCATATCCAACTCTAGTTACCGTCTGTCCCATTTTTGGTTGAATGAAATGCGTCGATTAACGCTAGCGTAACACGCACGCCCAATTGTGCGTCTCCTGATGAAGCTAACCTCGCTTCTAACGACCCACCGATCACCTCGCTATCCTCATGAACACTGGTTACCTTACAGACCCTGATGTTCAGTAGGCTCAATAGGTTCGCTACATATCCGACAAGTTCTTGACTTGTAGTTGTCCTGCTTCTCAATCTCATGGATAACCACCTTTGAGAGCATTACAGCGGCCATACCGAGCAAATGGTAGTTGGTGTGCAGGTCCATTAGCCTCTATTTTTAAACTTACGTAATTATAGGGCAAACTGCAGAACCTATATGCTGCTTATGTGATAAGTACGAACGTAAAAGAAATAAAATAATAGGGAATAAAAGTAGACATTAGTATT
This sequence comes from Paragonimus skrjabini miyazakii, assembly GCA_014338405.1. Classification (NCBI taxonomy): domain Eukaryota; kingdom Metazoa; phylum Platyhelminthes; class Trematoda; order Plagiorchiida; family Troglotrematidae; genus Paragonimus; species Paragonimus skrjabini miyazakii. The sequence goes on from JTDE01000588.1 coordinate 135,278, forward strand.
CAGAACTCATACAATTCCCATAGAACGACCTAGACCCATAGTGCGAACTAGAACGCACATACACCCCACATGCATGGGGACTTCTCTTGGAAGAAGATCGCATTTTCTTTTAAAACAGCAATAATAAAAATTTTAGCTAAATAAAGAAAAGGAAAACATGAAATGAATGAATATAAATGAACCTAAGAAAACAGTTAGGAGAAAAGTTCCTACGAGCGACTTCTTAGCTTATGATCTGTTGGCTAGAGACTTGTGAATTATACACTACTGGTTAAAGGGAATGTTCTGCAAATTGTATGCAGAACAGTCAGTCACAAAACGTACACAGGCGTGACAGCTATTGAATGATCGTTCGAACCCGTCCATAGCAACAGCCTCCTCAGAAATATTATTCCAAATTCTGGGTACACGCACAGAGGAGAAAAAATTCTCACGATCAAATCTGCCGGTTATCTTTTCTAAATTCAGCGGATGCTCCCTAAGAGACGGTTGGTAGCTGACAATTGACAGGCTAATACAGAGGTTATTGGGACTACGAAGAATTTTGTGAACAGGCAACATGTCCCGAAGAAACATCGGCTGTCCGGAATAAACAAGTACATTTATTCTGGCGTCGATGCACAAGAATTGACACTACTGTATAACAAATATTTGGTAATTATTATTTGAACGTTCTCAATTAGCCTAACGATATAATTTTGAAAATCGAAACGGGGGAAGTAAGATCACCTTCGACATCCTCAAAATCATAAACGCCCTGCGAAGTAAGAGTTGTCTTGCCAATACAATCGTGCTGGTTCACATCACCTTGTGAATGTAAATTTACCACAAACTACTAACATCAAAGTTAGTATGTTGGCGTAGGTATCGCAGTTTTACCCGTAGCTGTATAATGAATCCGCGCTGTAGGTTACATTCACTAGGACAGCAATGTTTTAGCTATAACCGCCTGGAACGTCACTCAACCAGTCTGACGCGTGTTTGAATTCTGGAAGTCAGCTGTAATTTCCGTCACATTCGTCCTCTCTGGTGGCTACCGTGCGGTTGTGCTGAAGGTTTTCTCACGTCCAACTAACTAGCGTCTTTAATGAATGCGTTGAAATCCGCTTGTGAACGGTGAGTAAATCAATAAATAAAGTTTGTTTGCAGATCCACCGTCTTCTCACTGTGACTTCTGATCCGCGTTAATATAAGACTGGGGAAATCTTGAGTATACGCACCTCCGAAGTAGCATCACGGAACGCTTGATTAAAAACATCAACACAACACGTTTCGAAAAATACGCTGCTACACGTGTTTGCTGGTTCTTCCAACGGCGCCAGTGGTTGCCATTCGCTTCAAAACATCCTATTTGTTGGATTACCTCTCACTTCTGTTACTTTCCATCCTCAACTACGCTTGGAACAATCTGAATGCTTTCCAGCGTCATTGCACGCCTCATGAACATTGTTAATCTTCGGTGAATTCAGTCTTTGACTTTACTCGTTATTCTGTACCGAGATGTAATTTAGTTCACACAACTGTTCCTAACACCATCATAGTTTTAGTAAACAGTACCGTATAATTACCAATCCTTCCGATCGCCTTTGGCAACTATTTTTGAACTTGGACGATAGTCCTGTTAACGATATTGGAATTGTTGAATACGCGTTACTGAGTGAATTACCGTAAATCGTCAGGAGCGATCTAACAGCTACCCTCATCCCCGTAGGTAGCCACTCAACCCTGTATGACATTACCCTTATCCCCTTAAGTTTCTACCACTGCTTAAGATGAACCCACCGTTGCTCTAACAAGATTAGAATATCCGACCCACCTTCAAACTTTGTTCACTAGTTCGCTAACGTTTCAGGTTAACAGCGGGTTGCATGTAATCTGGCGGTTTAATAAATGCCGTTCAGCATCCACCGGCAGAGAAGATAATCGACTTTTGAAATTGTTACTGAGAAGACGTCAGCAAGAACTGAGCAGAATACGGTACCGGCTGAATAAGTACAATACGTAAATTACACTCTCACCTAGACTGTAAAAACCCCTAAAACTGAACATGGGTTGTGCACATACAACGAACTAGATAACTAGACACCGCTCAGCAGTGGAGGACGAGTAAACAGAATGGAGTTCGCTCAAACAGATGACCGTAGGTTAGTTGATTGTTCGAGAATCGGGCAGTGACAGGAATTATAAGTTTCTCAAGAAAAAGCGGGTAGTAAAATATCCAATTTTGACAGTTAGGATTCTACGGTACACAGATTGAATAACAGTAGAGGAGATGGTAGCAGTAGCTGAAGCGAGAATAAAAACCAGTGATGCAGTTTACCTGAGGGTGAGTAAGAAACGCGTGGACAATTTCCAACACTGACCAAACAAGGCACAGCAACCGCTAGTCAGTTTAGCAGCTCAGCATGACCAACAGATGTCTGCGTGGCAATATTACTCGCAAAATAAAGGTGGACGACAATTGGTTTCCTCACCGTAGAAATCTGAATCCGTGGCCTGGTTACAGTCATATTCCGGGTTATAAGACGATCCGAATAGTCAATTTCCCTTAACATTTAGCTATTGTCTGTGTATTTTTCCGTCTTTTTTCCCTGCAGAGTGTACACTGATTGCTCTGCTGGTCAGGCAGCGGGAGAATTTTCGCTTTCGTTTTGAAGGTATCAAACTATTAGAACTTACGTACTACCTGGCCTATCTTGATATACTATGAGCGGAGCGTTTTAAACAACCACTTCTGCGCATGTTCAAGTTCACGCCTAGAAAATTAAATGTTATTTTGTTTCCGTTTCAGTAGTGAGCATCATGGCGAGGTTGGCCTGATTAAGTGTATGAAAGACACCAGGTAGATCATGCTCGGACTTCAGTATGACGAACGTAACATTCACGTACAATCAGTAAAAGACCGAACTCATAATAGGCTGACTCGACTGTTGATGTTCACGCTTGCTGACCAAAGTGGCCACTATTTGTTTGGCCAGAATTCTACCGATCTAAAGACAGTTTGTTAATAAACGTAAACTGGATGTTGAGGGCACATCGAAAAACTAACCCTGCAACACAGTGTTCCACAACACAGTGTTCCACTGTCAGATATCTCTCACGGCTCGATCAACCTGCTTGCTGGTTTTACTGACACCGGAACCGAAACCAGCGTCGTCCCACCTCAAACGATCTACTTCAGACTGTCCAGTACACCTGACAAGCCACAACTCAAAGCCTCATCGAAATGTTCAGAGGACGCTCATTCACCTCCGACCTCGGTCCCCGATGACGCTTCTAGTGGATGTTCCTTCATGCCGACGTTCAAGCATCGTTTGCTGGCATAAAATTTCAAACACACTAATCTTTTTGTTAGTGTCAGGAAGTGCAAACTAACTGACGACACTATCGCATGTGCAGTTAGTGGCGTCCAATCAACCGCTGCATCCGTTTGCATCCGGTCGGCCTTTTCACCGTCAGTAGCATCTTCACGAGAAAATTGGTTACCCATAAATCGCTTTCGTCCGCATACCAGGACGAATAAGTATCACGACATCATAGAATCAATTTACCAAACGTGGCATTCCAATCTTTTCTCCTTGGCGCTGGCTGCATACAGAATGGACTCAAGGTAGTCAAGACCATGTTCGAAACCGCGATGTGTTCGAATATACCACAACCTTGGGCACTGAGGTCGCACAGAGTGTCAAATGAGTTTCACGTTGATTGGAAACAGTGCAGCGACCGCTGTGCTATCAACAGCTCTACATTCACGAACAGGTAATCATTACCGCTCAACTATAGCCTCTCTTCCGGAGTCACAAGCACTATAACTGTTTCTAAACTAGACTTAATACCATCTCCCTGCCATTTCTCGGCTACTGAAAACGGCATCCAACAAAAAGCCAGAATCGTTAACGAACTATTTACTAATGCTCGCATTCACTCAATATTCCGCCCGGGCACCTTGCTCTTCACTGATGACGACCAACCACGTTATACAGTACCGGACTTCCGGCGTTCTTCCAGAATGACAACAACTGACATCGTGAAACTCGCCATTGATCCTGATAATTTCGGCGTTACCATGGCTGATCCCGCTTTTCTGGACCAACAGTTTTAAAGTGGGCGACCAAACACTCTTTTGCCAATCGACGCTGCGGCGATGTCTCATGAGCTACTACTCCTTTTGGACAAGAACGGGCCGAACTGTCATACTTTTGCTAATGTTTGCATTTCTAGCCATCTTAATTCTGTGAAGTTTGCGGACGGTTCATTTGTTCCAAATGCTCCGAATGTTTCCAAGAATTTGCTGGGTGACAGTGTCCCCCCTGAAACTAGTGGTCCTGAGTGTGAATGCTTCAGTCGCTTTTTTTCTTGATACATCAACACGTTCTAAGAATGCTTCCTCGAGACTGTGTCAGGCGTTGCTCTCCAGTGTTGCAATTACGAAATCTTCGATGTAGAATGTTAGATACATGAGCAATACAGGTAGTTAAGCATGTTAACCTGGTAGTCTGGCTGGTAATGCGAGCTAGCTAGAAATGTGGCTCGAGCTGCGTTGGCCAGTATTGAATCGTTCGTTAACGATTCAAGGTTCACACCGAGTTACGCGTAATCGGTTAATCCAAAAATGCCTTTCTCAATATCCAACGGTAGAGAAGATAATCTTCAAACGGTTAATGAGAAGACGCTCGTGAAAACTGGATTTTATACGGTACTAATTGAACATGAAAATTAAACATCATACCTCGAATGTGAAATATCCTCGCAAATCAAACAACACCACTATCGCTAACAATCAGAACAACTTACCGAATGCAACTTATTATCTCA